>SNQJ01S0017043.1:115363-156382 GCA_010110895.2 Picea sitchensis
ACCCCGAGGATTTCATGATTTATTTATAATAACAACAAATTATAGATTATGAACATCATGTTACAATCTTATAAAATAAAATATAGATATATAAAATATTAACAACAAACTACATGATAACAAGTCATCCAAGTGATAACCTTATAAGAGAGCATCAACAAAATGTGTAGAAGTACACGGATTGCTTGAAAACACAAGAAGGGTGTATCCTCTAGAGCATAATTGGCCAGAAGAACCCTTATACATTGATGCAAGTACAAATATATAGGTTTAGGGTGATCTAATGTTAAGAGAGTTAGTCATGTTCTTAGTCTTTGAAAACTTGAAATATATAGGTTTAGGGTGATTTAATGTTAAGAGAGTTAGCCAAGTTCTTAGTCTTTGAAAACTTGATTGATCATTTGGGTAGATGTTTACATCCATTTGAAGCTCTTCTCTTACCGAAAAATATAGAAAAACTTGGACATGACAAGTCACAACTATTGAAAAACTTTATATTGACATCACTAAAGCTCAATGTCCGTGCCTTGCAAAATACCATTTTGATGACATGGCCTTAACATGGTGGAAATCCCACTCTTAACTTGAGGCAGTGCACTCTACTAGTTCCACTTTTGAATGCATTAAAACAAGGGATGCCTTTTACTATGCCCTTTGAATGTGTTTTTACCCCAAGATTTGATGTCCCAATGGTGGGAGCTATGCCAAACTTTGGGTCAAACTTTTGAACATTCTATTAAGATTTTCACCAAACTTTGAATTTAGTTCCACATCACCACTGTAGAAAATGTACTCATCCTTAAATTCATTTTTGGGTTGTTAGCTATTTTTCAACATGAAGTTGCCATAAATGAGAGTCCTACACTCAATAAATATATTATAATTGTTATAATTGTAGAACAAAAATTAACTGCTACAACCCCTTAAATCTTACTATGCTCCTCCTCCATCTCCAACACCTTTTCCAACTGATCAGTAGTGCCACCATTACAAGACCTCTTTCCATTCCTCTACTGATTATTAGGTGCTTAAGTAACAAGCCCCCACTCATAACCATCATGCCCCACTTGTCAAATCCTCTCCTCAATTCTATACCTCCCTGAACCCTTTGGTACTAATGTGTCATGCCATCCCTTCACCACCTTCTTGCACTACCCAAACTCTCTATGTTATACCTTATTGGTGTACCCAACAACAAACAACCACCCACATGGGTACACCCCTTAAGTAAGAGATCGTTCCTTAAATTTCCAGTCTCTCTCCTTTAATGCTTACCTTACCCAACCCCAACCCAAGCTCCTTTTGTTTCGTGCCTCCACTCTACGACCCTTCTCATTTTCAAAATCCATCTATGTATACCCTCATAGGCATACCCAACAAAGATCTAATGCTACTAGGATCTCCAATTTTCACCCCACACCCATGATGCATATCCCTCTATCTCTCTTCTCAACACTTATGGCCAAGGTAGAAAAGGCCACTCCCATAGCACAATAACACTATGAGAATAATCACATCTTTTAGAAATCATTCCCATATATGACTAACCATTGTTGTATACAAAATTTTGAAGAAAGGACCATTGAATTTTGTATGGTCAAACAAAATGAGGTTGATCTAGATGGATATCAATGGCCATCCACCTATTCCACTTGATCAAAGAATAATTGTCTATTTTGACAGTTTTTTTACAGTTTTTGAGTCCCAAATTTCTAGGGCCATTTTGAGGCCCTAAACGATGTTTTTTTAGACTTTTGGGGGGCTATGAGTTCTCATCAAAATGCCCTAATCCCCGTGGAAGTCACACTTCTCGTATAGTCCTTTCCGACGAGGTATCGAATGCCCCAAACGAGTATCATATGAAAAATTTACGCCCTCAGGAAGTTGATGTATCAACTACGCCCATAGGGGCCTCCAAACATTTTGGCCTTTCATGTTTCGGGGTTAGGGTTTTGGATTTTAATTATGCTAAAAAGGTATTTATATATTCATTGTAATCATCATATTCTTGCAAAGGAGCTTAGCCATCACATCTCTTCTCAGAGATAAGCTGCCACCATTCCAGTGAGTTCATTCTCTCTGTATTTTACACTTTTATACATTTCGCTCATTAATAGAAATTGTGTATTACTGTATATTTGTGTTTATTGTTATATCTCTGCTATATTCTTGTATCTTTTTTACATCTCTGGGTATTTCCTTATTATATTTCCACCTTCATTTCGTTCTCAAAATAATCTGGATCATAGGTCCACACGCATGTACCTATAATAGCTTCTCAAAAACATATATAAAATATTTTTTGTCAAATTGGTATACTTCCATGGGAAATAATCATATATTTGGTTCCAACATGGGTATACATCATTCATCATTAGGCAAGAGCACTCTTCTTACAATTCCACCTCTTCTTGCAGTACACTGCTCAACATGGAAATATGTTTTTTCCAATCCTTTTCCTTTCCCTAGATCCTTTTTATAAACTAGGAAAACAACATGGATTATCTTGATCTAAAATTGGAGGAATTGATATGGAATAGGGGAACTCCAACTCATCCCATCCCTCCAATAAGGTGCACTCCATATTGAAAACACATTCATCAAGGAATTATTTAAGAGTTGGTTAAAATAGTTGGATTCCTTCAACCTTCGAGTTGCATGCATATTAAGTTATTAGTTTTTGTTTGAAAATTAATTTAAAGTGGAACCATTGTAAAAGTGTAAGAAATCCTTTGTGCAAGTGAATAAAAAAAACAATATTGTTTCAGAGTTTTCGATCTCTATTCTTGGTTTTCCAAATGTATGATACTTTGTGCTTTATCAATATGCTTATTTTGGATAGCTCCAACAACTGGTTTATCATTTTTTCCTTGAGTTTATCCTGATATCGCCATTGTGTAAGTAGTGGCTAACTTTCTCTTAATCCTTATTGTATCATTGGATAGAGACACATATGTGGATCAACCTATTCAAAAAATCCTAAGTTATTCCATGCCTTATATTCATATGTTTCTTTAGATGAGTGATTTTCTTTCTTTCCATTTAACATATACTCCAAGTGATCCTAAGGCTCACTCACAATAGGGTCTCCCCTCTAGGAAAATACTTTTGCATATAGAAACAATGTTGAGAAATCTCAAAATAGTTTTCCTTTCCGTAGCTATCAACCACATTGGAGGAGATATGTTGGACCCTAGTGATCATGTCTCTACCATAATTTACACCTCAAAGAACCAATCTCTGTCAAACATTTAGATTTCCCAAGTGGTTTAAAAAATGTTAACATCTAGTAGTTCAAATCCATTTATAATGTTAAACATGGAATTCCAATGGTAATAAAGTTTTTTGGATTTAAAGAGCGTGAAAGTGATCTTTTTACTATCAATTTTTTTTTGGACAGAGTAATAACCTTCTAGCAAATTCAACCATTTTTCTAGAGCATCTGCATCTATCTGGCCTTCAAATAAGGGGATATCAAAATTTACTTATACCTTGAAGGGTGTTGCACCTTTGAAATGACTGCTTGTTGAAGATGCCTTAGTCACCATCGTTATTTGTTGTGGGATTTCAGAAAAGTTGTCCATCATTTTTCTCCTTTGTCGTGCGAGAGATTCCTTGAGCAACATCTTGAATGGATCTACTTCTCTGTCATCTCTCTTTTCTTCCACCATGGGAGGTTTCTTGGGTTTGTGAGAGAAGTTTCCCTTAAGTGAAACTAGATCAAGACCCAACTCTCTATACCCTAACCTCGTCGGGGACATGCATTGAGAAATGGAAAGGAGAAGACTTCTCTGATACCACTAATCTGGGTTATGCTGAGAATGAAATGAGAAAAAAGAAAAAATATAGAAAAGAACCCAAAAATACAATGAAACCCAAATTCTATTATTGAATTAGATAGAAAAACAATGTAGAACACAAAATAACATAATGGGGTGGCTTATCTATGAAGAGAAAGAGATGGTGGCTATGCATCATTCGTAACAAGCTTTACATCACACTCCATTGCATGCTTAAGGGACATCAAAATACTACCCTAGCCTGAGTGCGCTTAACTGTGGAGTACTAATAGGATTCGATGCATTAATTCTATGTTGTAGGCATATACATAAGATTATTACATGATGTATATAATTGAAAAGTGAATATGGTATTACATTCCATTCCCCATCAAAAGGGTGAATATCATGGTTTATCAAAACCATAGGCTCGAAATGTTGATTAAGTGGAAAAGGTGGTTGGCCACTGAGATCCACCCAAGTCACCTTCTTTCAAGTCTTGGAAATATTGGTTAGCGGATGAATTCCAACTCAAAGATTTCTTTTTAAGCAAAGTTGTTAGAGGAGACACAATTTTTCCATAATTTTCATCAAAATTGTGATAATATCCCATTAAACCCAAGAAACCACACATACTTTTAAGAGTTTTAGGGCAAGGCCAATTTTGCATAGCTTCAATTTTATTAGGATCCAGATGTACACCATCCTTGGAAACAATATGACCCAGTTACTCAAATTCAGAGATGCCAAAAGCACATTTATATTGTTGGAGGAAACTTTTGTGCTTGGAGAGGAGATGGAGAACTTAATCCACATGGGTGAGATGGGTTTGCCAAGTTTTACAATAGATGAAAATATCATCAAAGAAGACTAACAAAAAGTCACAGAGGAAAGGATGAAATACATGATTCACGAGACTTTGAAAAATTGATGGGGGATTACAAAGACCAAAGGGAATGACCAAGAACTCATAGTGGTCCTCATGAGTGAAAAATGAAATCTTGGGAACATATTCCTCTTTCATACGTATCTAGTGGTAGCTAGAACGAAGGTCAATTTTGGTAAAGTATTAAGCCCCATTGAGTTCATCCAGAACGTCATCTATGACATGAATAAGAAATTTGTCCTTGATGGTAAGTTTGTTGATGGAATGAAAATCAGGACACATGTGCCAAGTTCCTTCCTTCTTTAGGAAAATAAAAACAAGGGAAGAATAGGAGCTGGTACTAGGATGGATAACACCCACTTCTAGCAATTCTTGGACAATTTTCTCAATTTCATTTTTTGAGAAAAGGGATGGCGATAAGGGTGCACATTGGGAGGAACACTACCTAGAATTAAAGGAATGGAATGGTCATGGTTGACGCGTGATGGGGGAAGGCATTGGGGAGTTTCGAAAACAATTTGATGATGGGAAATGATAGATTGAAGGTTAGGGTGCATAGAGGGAGTCTCAACTTCTTGAATGGAATGGAGTTTGGTAATGATGCCAAAATGACCTTTTTTGAGTAACTTTACCATGCGGTGGGAACTAATGATTTCTAGAGGGCATGTTGTAATTCCTTAGAATATATATTATTGGCCTTACTGTTGGAATTCCATAGTCAAATCCTTAAAATCCATGGTTATGGGGCCTAGAGTGCATAGTCATTCAGCACCAAGCACAATGTCACAACCACCCATATCAATAAAAAACATGTGATTTTTAAGGTTATATTGACCAATTTGTATCTGCACATTTTCACAATGCCCCCCACATTTCATGGAACCACCATTGAAAATCATGATTTGAAATTTTTTGACAACATAGATATAACAATTCATTTATCGCGCTGGTCCAATACGATTAGTGGTTGCAACCAAATGAAACCTTCTTCGTCTAACTCTGGTAGGTTGGTTTGTGTGTGAAACCTCGTGCCAATCACTTTCTTCATGCATGAGACATGAAAAATAGGATTCATATTGGAGTGATTACGCAAGGCTAGTTGATATGCCACTCGTTCCATGCGTTTGAGAATAATATAAGGACTATAAAATTTGGGGGCAATTTTCTGACACTACTGGGATTTTAGTGAATTCCTCTTATACGTTTTTAGATGGAGAAACACCCGATCCCCTTAAACAAATTGACTTTCAAAATGACCTTGATCTGCCTATTGCTTCATGCGGTTCTAAGCCATCACAAAATTCTCCTTGAGGGTATGGAGAATGATCATGCAAACTATAATATTATGGTCAACCTCCTCAATTTTTGAGACATCGGGAATGTATGCAAGAATAGATGATGGATTATGTCCATATACTACTTCAAAGGGAATCATGCAAGTGTAAGTATGGTAAGAGGTGTTGTAATACCATTCAACTAGTGGTAGCCACTGAACCCACTAATGTTGTCTATCACACACAAAACACCTCAAATATGTTTCCAAACATTTGTTGACCACTTTTGTTTGGCCATCAGTATTGGGATGATATGGTGTGATGAGGTGCAATTGGGTGCCCTGGATCATGAATAATTCTTTCCAGAAATTGTTGTTAAAAGTTGGATCTCAGTCAGAAACAACAGAATGAGGCATTCCATTGATTTTGAAGATATTATCCATAAAAAATTAAGCCATTGTGGATGTGGTGAACAATGTTGAAGAGAGAATAAATGAGCATATTTGGAAAGACAATCAACCACCACCATGATGACTGACATATTGATTTATTTGGGTAAGCCAACAATGAAATCCATATAAATATTCGTATAAATAGTAGGTGGAAGTGGATATGGTTGGAGTGTGTTGAGAGGTTTGATAGTCTCTTTGTTATTGCATTGATATGCATCACATTCAACCACAAAGGTGTGAATTGCATGTTTCATACCATCCAAGAAGAAAGAATTTTTAACCTACTCATAAGTTTTTTTAAAAATTGAATGACAGGTGGAAGGTGAAGCATGAAACTTAGAGAGGACCATGGATATAAGGGGCGATTGTTTTCTTAGAACTTTATAATGAGTCTTTTCATTCTACCAAGAGTACCCTGGAAATGCTTGGGGATCTTGTTCTAGTTACTGTATTAGGCTAGAAATTTTGAGGTCTTGCAACCATTCCTAACAAACATCTTGAAGCGAGTTAGTGATAATGAATGAAAGAGAAAATAGGGACCCTTCTTCTTCATATTTCCTAGAAAGAGCATTAAACACCACATTTTCTTTGCCCTTCTTGTAACTGATATCATAATCATATCTAAACAGCTTGGTCAACCATTTTTGTTGCTATGGGGATTAAATCCATTGTTCTAGGAAGTACTTGAGGCTGTGATGATCCATTTTAATTTGGAAGCTACTTCCCAATAGATAAGGTCTCCATAGATGCATTACATGAAAAATAAACAATGTTTCCTTTTCATAGACCGATTGGCCCAAATGTCACTCTGACAAATTTTTTCTAGTGAAATACAAAGGTCATCCATATTGCATAAGGGATTCCCCGATACCTCTCCCTAATGCATCACATTCCAGAACAAAGGTCTTGGTGAAGTGAGGTAGGGCCAGTACAGGAGTAGTGCACATAGCTTCTTTCAAGGCTTGGAAGGATTGGTCGGTGACTGAAATACAATTGAATGAATTATTTGTAAGAAGAGTTGTTATAGGAGCCACATTTTTTCCATAATTCTAGACAAACATGTGATAATAGCCTGTTAAACCTAGGAAACCACATAAACTTTTAAGATTTTTAGGGCGAGGCCAATTTTTCATAGCTTCAATTTTCTTAAGATCCATCCATATACTATTCTTTCCAACAATATGACCCATGTACTCAACTTCAAAGACACCAAAATCACATTTAGATTATTTAAGAAAAAGTTGTTTCTTGGAGAGGAGATTGAGAACTTGATCCACATGGGTGAGATGGGCTTGCTAAGTTTTAGTATAGATGAGAAATTCATCAAAGAATACTATCACGGAGGAAAGGACAAAAGACATGATTCATGATACTTTGAAAAGTTCAGGGGGAACTACAGAGACCAAAGGGAATGACCAAGAACTTATAGTGGCCCTTATGAATGAGAAATGGAGTCTTGGGAATGTCTTCCTCTTTCATATGTATCTGGTGGTAGCCAGAATGGAGGTCAAGTTTGGAAAAGTATTGAGCCCCACTAAGTTCATCCAAAAGGTAATCTATAACATGAATGGAAAATTTATCCTTGATGGTAATTTTTTTGAGGGAACAAAAATTAGGACGCATGCACCAAGTGCCTTCCTTCTTGAGGACCATGATGATAGGGGAAGAATAGGGGTTGGTACATGGATAACATCAACTTCTAGAAATTCTTGGAAAATTTTCTCAATTTATTTTTTTTGAGAAAATGGATGGCGATAAGGGTTCCCATTGGGAAGAATAATGCCCAAAAGTAAAGGAATGGACTGGTCATGGTCGACGCATGAGGGGAAAAGGCCCTGGGGATTTTGAAAAACAATGTGATTTTGGGAAAGGATAGATTGAAGGTTGGAGTGCACAGAGGGAGTCTCAACTTTTTTAATGGAATGGAGTTGGGAAATGATTCCAGCATGACATTTTTTGAGTAACTTTTCCATGCAGTGGGAGCTAATGATGTCAGAAGAGCATGCGGTAATGCCATGGAATTTATACTCTGGTCCGTTTTGTTGGAATTACATAGTCAAATCCTTAAAATCCATGGTTATGGGACCTAAAGTGTATATCCATTTAGCACCAAGCACAATGTCACAACCACCCATGTAAATAGAAAACATGTGAGATTTCAATTTATACTTACCAATTTGTAGGTGCACATTTTTACAACACCCCCCATATTTCATGGAACCACCATTAGCACTCATGATTTGAAAATTGTTGACAACACAAATATAACAATTGATTCCTCGGGCAAGGTGACGATGAATGAAATTATGAGTGTTGCAAATGTTAACTAAGATGATGACTTTCCTATGCTTAATATAACCAATCAATTTGAGGGTTTGGGAAGTAGAAAAACTAGTGAGAGGATTCAGTGAAATCGTTGGTTCAACTTCGGGAGGGTAAGAGGGAGAGGTAAGATAAAATTATTGTGGTAGTGCTTCCTTGGGTGAAACCTCAACATATTCATCAGAAACATGCTCCTAAATGGCCATAAAAAGTTTATATTCTTTATGCTTGTGCCCTGAAAAACATTTTTTATCACAATTATTGAAAAGACCCTTGATTTGGCATTCAAACATTTCTTCCCATGTTAGTTTATGGATCTTGATATGAGTGGTAGGAGGGGTAGGATTGGTATTAGTTTATGGATCTTGATTTGGCATTCAACCATTTCTTCCCATGTTAGTTTATGGATCTTGATATGAGTGGTAGGAGGGGTAGGATTGGTATTTTGAGTGTGAAAAATAAAGGAGGGTTTACCGTTCTGGGAGGAGACAATCTGTTGGGATTCCTTGGCTCATTGAGTATCTTCCAACCAAGTTTGAGGGTGAGCCATTAAGACTTCGATGAAAATTTCATCATTGAGGCCACTGAGAAATCATTCCCAGAAGAAAGAATCTGGCATACCCTAGGTTTGGAAATCCAAGTGTTCAGAGGCAGATATAAACTCTCCAATTGTGCCATATTTTTTCAACTTGGTCAAATTGCCTAGATAGTGGGTGTTAGTGTCAAAGCATTCATAAATCTTTGCAACAAACTATGTCCAAGAACCATACCCTTGGCATGCCTTTCTATGCCATTGCCACTATTTCCAACATTCAGGATCCAGGTAAAGGACACCATAACAAAGTTTGGCTAGCTCATCACTAATTCCATGCAAGGATAAATAATGTTCCATTTGAGTGACCTAGCCTATGGGATCTGAGCCATCAAATTTGTTCACCTCAACTCTCAGAAGATGGGGGTCATGATGAAGGGGGTTTGAATGAAAGGCCATATTATGGTAATAATCCTCACCTTCGTAATGTGAAGTTTTTTCAGAGGAGGGAGAGACATGGGACTATTTTAACCATTGGATGAGAGCAGTGGTGAGGGGGCCCAATTCACCCTTAACTGTTGAAAATTTACGTGTAGCGTTGGCCTTGAAGGTTTCCAATTTAGAGTTAGTGCAAGCAATTTCCGAAGTCACTCTCTGGATTTTGTCCCTGTGTTGTTTGGATCCTTCTTGCAGCTGAAGGATTTCTTTGTTGCGATTGGTGGCCATTTGAGAATGAGGAGTGTTGGGGAGGGGAAGTGGATCCACAAAACAAAAATGGAGAAATGATATATATGACAATGATCATGGTGAAAATAGAGATGCAATGGGATAGGTGTCAAATAAGGGTGTTGGGAAGGGTGGGTGGGACCACCGAAATAAGAGTGTTGGAGGGACCACTATACTCCTTTCTTATTTGTTTATATTTTGTTTTTTTTACTCCTGCAAAGTTATACTCTGACTTGAATAATATTGTAGTGTCGAAATGCCAAAATTCTTAATAGAAAATAATATGTAGTAATTTTGCAACTAGAATGAAAGAGGAAAGGTTGTGCAACCAAAATATGCTTTATGTTTCTTGTCTGGTATGTTCCCCGAGGTTAGGGTTTGCAGTGTGCCTATGGAAAAGGGTTTTATCTATCTTATATCTCTCTGATAAACATGTGGGGTCAAACAATATTACTCGGCACAATATCTTAGGGAGCCAACTAAGGAGGCTTGACCATACTCTTATCTATACTACCCAATTACTAAGGTACTAGAGAGTATCTTCACAAGTGCTTTTGTTGGTGGAATTATATAACTCACATGGAAGATGAGTTGATCTAGTGATGGTTTCAGGAGACCTAGGGGACTCTCAATATACTTTCTGGTACATGGGAATGATGGTCGTGTACATATTTTTTCTGATGTAGTACTACTCAAGGGGTACCTACAAGGGTTATAGAGGTTTCGAACAAGGGAGAAAATTTGGTTTCTAGAAAACCTTGTTGATTCCTCTGTATCTCCTACATGTAGTTTTCCCCACCAAAATTTTACCCATTGAACAACAGATCCGTGTTCTTTAAATACGTCGAGATTACACGTATCTTCCATAGAAAACATTTACCAACAATTCCTACCAATGGAATTTCTATGATACCACTTGATAAGGTACCATATGTAATATAATATGCAGAAATAGGAATATTCAACCGATATAAAGGGAACAACAAAATATTGAGAGGAGAAATACCAAAAATAATACATTTATTCAAAGAAAGCAATGTTCACTTGCCTCTTCGAGGATGAAACCTCTATCAAAGAAGAGCTCTATTACAATAATTTTCAAGACAAATATTTCTCATGCCTCCTACTCTTATTTATACTAATTCTATCTTATAAAGAACATTCTAGAAGAAGATGATTTTATTAGGTCTTCTTACATTTAGTTGTTCATATTTATTAAATAGACCTTATTGACTAATGGCATCGTTTATTACATGGAAAATATATTATTCTATCTACATGAGGGATTAGGGAGGTTAGTTCCCTAACAAACGAGCAACAAGAGCCCGTTTAGGGTGGACTGGTGTAGTCAATTCATGTTCAAATTTGTATTTATCTCAATTCCCACAAACTTGCTAAGGAGAATTGTGGGGTCATTCACGATACTAAATTTGTGGGCAGTGAGTGACATTTTCAAAGCATGGAAGGAAGTGTTGGTTCACTAAAGGATCCATCGACATCTAGTGCATTGTAATACATGGACAGTGTAGTGTAGTGGAGATTAGGTGGATATAAAATGAAGCCTCTCTTTCTTTAAATCATGTGAGGATGAGGTGCAAGCCTAGAGTTCATAGCGAAGCCAAATCGAAGATTTAAATCCAAATATATTTATGAAGGATTGTTGCTGATGGAATTAGTGAGAATACCCTAAAGTCAAAGGAGGCAGGGTTGAGATTCCATTTGGTGGAAACATTTGTGGGAAACTTCGATTTTTGTAGGACCTATGGAAATGCATGGTCTTTGAATCCTCCCACATCTGGCTCAAGGTCATCCAAAGGGTTGGTGTTGGGATTGACAATGTGGATATCATCACCATCTGTAAAATGAAAAAGGATAGAATTTCTCATTGGGTAAGCCAATGGAGCCACCAAATTTTATCTGTGGGTCCAATTTGCAGGAGGAGCACCGCTTGCGAGAGCCAGGAGAAGAATAATTTGAATGGTGGAATTGTGGCATCATTGGAAGAATAAGAGATGTGATTTCCAAAAGACTCATATTTCCCAATAACTAGGTGAGTCTTTACTACATGCTTTGTTGATCGAGATGATTTTTAGAGCGAAATGAAAACAGATATATTGAAGTACTCATGAAAATTGCCAGAAACAAAGAAATACAACAACGCTTGATTTCTATTAATGAAATAATTGTAAAGAGACTTTAAAAATACAGAGTGCAAGACTCACTAGAATGGTGGCAGCTTTATCTCTAAGAAGAGATGTGACAACTATGCTCATTCACAAGACGATGACTACAATGAGGATTTGAAGGACCTTTTATGATAAAAATGAATGCCAAAACCATAGACATCCAAAAACCTAACCCTAGGAGATGAAACACCAAAATTCATGTGGGCCCAGTTTGGGTAAGTTAGTACATTAACTTCCCAGGGTCATAACGTTTGCACATGATCTCCTTTTTAGGTGTGTGATAACTGGTTGGAAAGGTATTTCAAGAACTACAGATTATTCCATCAAACTCTCACTATGTCTATAGTTGGACTGTGGAACACCAAAAAACATTGTTTAGGGCCCCAAAATAGACCTGGAAATAAAAAAAATATGTGCTGGCACAAAAAAATACAAAATAATCTAGTTGGATTAGGTGGGAGGCCACCACTATCCACCTAGAAGATGTGTAGGGCTTTAGACAACCCCGTAAGTGTAGAACTCACAATTAAAGAGAAGTACAAATGAACATGTTGAGCTAAAAAATGACAAGAGGAGATAGTTGGAATAGGTGGATGGCCACCAATATCCACTTGGATCATTCCTCCCCCCTTAGGAAGCAATGGTATCCATTGCATTGAGTTCCAAGGGAAGAGGAGAAAGCATTTTCTGAATCTGAATCTTGGTGAGTTGTGTACCTTGTTGGAGAAGTTGTGTTGCTTGGTATGTGGAAGACTATCACAAACCTATTTCTTGTGAGGTTGAATATGTTCCACCATCCTGTTGTCCCTAGGTTTGATGGGGAATTGTGTAGGAACCATTGTAGGTGAAGAAATAATATCTTCTTTCTCTTCGACAATCTGTTTTTGTTGGATAGAAGGTGTTGAGGTTGTAGTGGTTGTAGCAGTCTTTTGTGCATCCTTTGAACAAACTGTGAAGAGGATGAATTTTGCAGTATGAGATATTACTTTGCGGTACTATTTTGGTGAAGCAATAGTCATAACTACCTATGGTATCATATAGAAATGACCTCCCAGAGTAATAATGACACTACATGGTCTATATTTCCACATATATGGTTTTCCCAAATCAACATCACAAACATCAAGAGGGGAAACATCACACACTACCTCATCCTTGAAGGGTTGGATTCCATAGGACAAGAGACACTGCTAGCTGACACAAAGATCTCATCCCTGTTGAATCCACTCAATGTTGTGTGGTTGCGGGTGTGGTGTTGTCAAAAACCCCAACTGTTTGATGACCTTAGCTGAGATAAGGTTCTTCTAGTTGTTGTTGTCAACAATTAAATGCAATGGGGTCCCCTTCACCCACATTTGTGAATGGAAAAGGCACTCCCACTCTTTAGGATATATTGGTTCATTTGGTTGAATTTTTGTGGTCGAGACAGTAGCAGTGCATTCTTCATCGGTGATATATTTGTTTTCAATATTTTATGGACCAGATTCTAAATTAGGGTTCAAATTTGTGTCTTTGATATCGGCCACCAATGAATGTTATGAGTGGCATTCATCGATGTTGTGCCAGGGACTTTTGTGGAAGTCACACTACTTCCCACTGTCATTCTTCGTCTTTCCTTTACCCTTATTTTCCCGTGTCTTGGACTGGTTATTTAGAGGTTGTTGGTTAGGGTCGTCTTTACCATGCTTTGGTTGTGGTGGATTTGTAGAACCGAATTCCCATTTGTTTGCTACCTAAATTTCTACTCAATTTTGACAACATATCGATAGGTATCTCCCAATGATGAGATGTTTAGGAAATCCATTTCGGTTTGGATGTACCTATGCAGAGCCCCATGGTATTTCAGAACCATATTTCGCTTGGATTCTTTGATACCCAGCTTAGTGCGCAAGGTATGGAAAGTAGTTGTGAACTCTGGCACTTTTTGTTTCTTTGCTTGCCGCAGTGTGTTCCATCTCATGTATTGGTATTCATAGTTATCAACAAAATAGTATTGTTCTTTGAGCAGGGAAATAACCTTCTAATAGATTCAACCATTTTTCTAGGGCATCTACATCCATCTAAACTTCAAATATGTGAATATCAAAATTAACTTGTATCTTGAAGGGAGAGGTTCCTCCAAAATGGTCGCTTGACGAAGATGCACCTATTGCTATCGAAAAGCATTGAAGGATGTGTGAAAAATTCTCCACCATTTCATCCCTATGTCACATGAGAGATTGCTCAAGAAACGGGTTAATAGGATCTTCTGTTCCACTGTTTTTTTTTCTGCCACCATCAAGGGTTTCTTGGGTGTGCGAGAGTGATTGTCCTTAAGAGAGACAAGCTTGAGACCCAATTGGCTATACTTGGACCTCGTTGGGGACATGTGCTGAAAAATGATCAAGAGAAGCCTACTCTGATACCATTGATCCAAATTATTTTCAAAATGAAATTAAAGTAGATGTATTACAATGAAGTACTCATGAAAATTTCCAAAAACAGAGAAATACAACAATAATTGATTTCTATTAATGAAAGAATTGTAAAGAGACTGCAAAAATACAGAGTGCAAGAATCACTAGAATGGTGTCATCTTTATCTCTAAGAAGAGATGTGACAGCTACGCTCATTCACAAGAAGATGATTACAATGAGGCTCTGAAGGCCTTTTTATGATAAACATGAATGCCAAAACCCTATACATCCAAAAACCTAACCCTAGGAGATGAAATGCCAAAAGTCATGTGGGCCCCATTTGGGTAAGTCAGTACATTAACTTCCTGAGGTCGTAACTTTTTCATATGATATTTGTTTTAGATGTGTGACAGTACATTGGAAAGGTATTGTCGAGAAATACACATTATGCCATAAAAATATGACTCTATCTACAATTTGATTATGGCATGCCAAAAAACACATTGTTTAGGGCCCCAAAATGACCCTGGAAGTACAGAAAGATGTGCTGACATGAAAACATAAAAAATAAGCTAGTTGGATTAGGTGGGAGGCCAACACTATCCACCCGGAAGATGTGTAGGTCTTCAAAAAGCCTCAAAAGTGTAGAACCCATAATTACAAATAAGTACAGAAGAACGTGTTGAACTATAAATGGACAAGAGGAGCCAGTTGGAATAGGTGGGTGGCCACCAATATACACCTAGATCATTTGTGAACTAATTGATGATGATCCAAAATGTAATATCCCCAAGGACGAGCCCTGTTGTAATCATGTTTAAGAATTGTAAATCATGTTTTATAGTTTTATAGTTTAAGAATTGTAATCATGTTTAAGAATTGTAAATCATGTTTTAAGGATAGCCTCTCAGAACCAGATACTTGTTGAAGGATATGTTCCATGGGAGGGACAGGATAATTATCTTTGTCAGATGCTTTGTTGAGGTTCCATAAATCGACACAAAGTCGAATTTCTCCATTTTTCTTCTGCACTGGGATGAGGTTGGATACCCATTGAGTGTGTCTAACAGGAAAAATTATTTTAGCACTAAGGAGTTTATTCAATTCTTTTTGTACGGTCGGTTCCAGTTTAGGATGCATTTTCCTCAGTTTCTGTTGGAAGGGTAAAGTTTGGGGTTTCATCAGGATGACATGCTGCATAATATTAGGATCGAATGTTTTAAGATCATCGTAAGTCCAAGCAAAGAGATCCTTTAATTATTTAAATAATTTAACAAAAGTAGTTTTTTATTGTTTGGAACATCCCAAGCCTAAGTTGATACACTGAGGATTTTCACTAGTTCCTAAATTGACTTTTTCATAAGATAATGAATAACTATTAGTTTTACAATTGACCGTCTTTTTAAATTTATCTTCAAAATCATAAAACTTTTCTAGTCTAACAACAGATTTGGGTATGAAATTTACCATGTCCGATAGAGCTTCAGGAGATTTCGGATTAGGTATTACCGTAAAGTCGTGCAAATTGTCGTCGTGCGTTCGTTCATCTATCACATCACCTTGAAAGGTTTCTTCCATGTGCAGAAAGTTAATGAATTGCTGATCATCATCAAATACTCTCCAGTTTGTGATATTGTCAGGAACAGATGGTCGAAACAATAGCTCCACGGAGAATGCTTTTGGGGATAAGCCTTCTGTAGGAAGAAGTTTAGAGGCAACATTAGCTAGTAAATCTGCTTCAGCATTATTTAATCTAGGAATGGAATTTATATTAAAAGCTGAAAATTTGTTCATTAAACTCCATACCTCAGACTGGTAAGATTTGAGATGCGGGGAAAGACAGTGTATAGAATCTCTCACCTGCCTAACCACTATCTCAGAGTCGTCGAATAAAATCAGATTTTGAATGTGCATGTCCAAGGCTTTTCTGAGACCTTGCAGTAAAGCCTCATATTCTACGATATTGTTAGTGCATTCAAATTCTAATCTACAAGCCAATAATGTCTTATTACTTGCCGGATCGATAATGATGCAGCCCGCACCAGCTCCTTCTTTAGACTTGGAACCGTTGAAATATAAAGACCAAATTTGATTTCCATCAGGCTCATGGATCTGTTGTATAGCAGCTGCTGGTTGCACATATGCTATGATCTCGGATTGTTGTTCAGGATTGTTGATAGGTGAAAATTCAGCCATGAAATTTCCAAAGAAGGTGTCCATCCCTTAGACTTCAGGTGAATCTTCCGGAGGTGTATATGGTTCATTGGGGTCATTCAAGTCTGTTACCATGAACTTGAGGTAACGCTCACGATTCACCCTGATCTTGTTGGGCTTATCGTTTTCTGGAAGCCATAAGTGAGACCAATCTGTTGCGAAGTAACCATGTAGCTGCTCCGACCAGTTCCTGCTAAAAAACATGCCATACACTTCTGGAATATCCACCACAATTATATCAATAACTTGATGAACCTTTGGGTTAGACGATAATCTAATCAATACATTTTTCAGTTCGCCTATAAATTTAACATCTGTTCGATCAAGTTGTATGATTTTCAAAGAAGATGGTTCTACTTCAGCGTTAATCTTTTGGCAGACTGACCAAGGCATCACGTTTGATGATGCTCCTGAGTCAACCATACAATTATGCACATTTCTGTTGAAGATTTTGAAAGTTAAAAGAAAAGGAGGTACGTTCTTGCGAGTACTTAGAGTTGTAGCTTGTGGTTTCTTACTCGCATTTTCTAATGCTACTTTATCTACATTATTCACATTATTTACATTATTATTCACACTATTTACGGGAGTTACAGGAAGGATTCATTTACTTTGAGGATCAAGATTATTTTTTGTGGAAGTCTTCAGCGGATCTTTGCTTTGTACAACCTTATTTGAATTACCATTCTTGCCATTTTCTGAAATATTTTGCAACATCTTCTGTAACAAAAATGGAAACTTCAACAACTCATAAATAGAAATGTTATCCCTTAATTTCTTAAGATCTTCAACAACATCATAATCTAATTTAGGGATAGCATTACCTTGATTAGTTTCTACTGATTTAGGTGGCTTTGGAGGTGAAGTTGTAGTGTTCGCGGCAGGAATTTTGTTGGTTGTCTTACTCCTAGTGTTGTAAGGGTGAACAGTCTCGAAGTTAGCTTGGAAGATGCTATCCGAGAAGTGTCCAAAGATGTTCGGAGAAGACTCTTCTTCTTGAGTTGTTTCCTACTCAACTTCCTCTTGAGGGATTTCAAGAGGCATCAAGTCATCTTGGGATCCTAGAATTGTCTGAAGAGCATATTGCAAACTTTCTAGGTTCAAGCCTTCGGGGTTCGAATTAGGCCGGTTGGCGGGAAAAGGCTTTCGGAAAGGAGGTTTGTAAGGTCCTTTACTCGAAGAGGCTTCTTCAGTCGACCTTTTTAAATCTATAACTTGATTAGATAATTTTTGTACAACTTTGGTTAAATTTTCCAAATCAGAGTTTTCGGGTTGTGTGGTTAAATTTTCCAAATCAGAGTCGGGTTGTGTTTTATTTTGTGTGGGTCTGGGAAGGATTTCAATCTTCTTTTTTTGAAGAAGAAACAGTCTCACCAAGTTAGAAGAGTCTCAAGGCTGGCATATCTTTTTCAATCATAGCCTCTTCAAAGGCTTCTAACAACGTTGCCTTTTTAGAACGTTTAACCCAAATAGATATACTTTGATGTAGAGATTTAGTGTAGTAGCTATTACAAGACTCTCAACAAGCATAGAATCTGCAAGTAGGGATTCTATTTTTAAGTGCTAAAAATATTTGATTAAAATCTTTAACTTTTCTTTTGAGTTCATTTTGCTTGAAAGGTCCATGACTAAGACTTCCTGAGGTTTACCATCTCCTAATTTTTCTAAAAAAATATGACTCAAACTTTTCCCAAGACACAACCCGGTGGATGCATTACCCTCAAAGGTGTAAGGGAACAACCTACGTACAACATCTTCATGTTCAACGCTAATGCACTCGATGGCTAACATAAATTTTTTTTGATATGATCTTCACCATCTGCTTTTGAATCGATCAAACTTCTAGGGAAGCCATTTCTCTCGGGTGCTAGGTAAAGTGCCGGGTCTGTGCATGTATTTACAGCATCCTGGTCCAACCGTGGTCTAGCAGGGTTGTTCTATTTTGCCATTGGGGTAGTGGGTGTGGAAGGACGAAGGTGAATTGCCTTCGTCAGGGAAAGAGGAATCTCCCCCGTAAGAGGAAGGAGATGAGGGAGGTGGTGAAGGTGTCCCATCCTCCTACAGTAGGATTTGTGTCTAGATCTGTAGGATTAATATCACCTAACTATTCTCCGATATCAGAGAAGTCTAAAGTTTGACCCCACGGGCAGTTTGGTCGCCTAAAACTAGCTAAAGCACTATGTGTCTTGATAAGAGATTGACGAACAATCTCTTTGATGTCACCACCGAGGGATTAGGGGTTGCTGGCTCAACTGTGATCTCATGGTGGGATCTTTGGTTGAAGTAGTTTCGCTTGAGGGGGGTGGCCATCTTGTGAACGGCTTCTAGCTACTATAGGTGTGCGATTAGGGTGGAGGAGGAGTCTTACAACGCTGCGCCATTAATTAAGTTCAGCCCTCCTTCTAGCCATTTTTGATGGGTGAAATTGACCATCTGTCAATTGAGAGGTGGGACCGAACCGGGTTGTCTAAATAACCTAAGCCGTTTGGTATGACTCATTCTGATGGTTTTAATGGCTCCGTTGGCCATTTTAAGGTTCTAAGAAACCAAAGAGAAAAACTAATCTAAACTAATTAATCTATCTAAACTACTAAAACAAACTAAACTAACTAAAACAAACTAATCAAAACTAAATACAAGAAACTAAACTAAAATAACTAAATCTAATAAAACTAACTAACTAAACTAACTAATATACACCTAATTAAAACAAACTACTAAAATTAAATTAAAGTCCAAATACTAACTACTCTAATTATTATATACAATCTACTAATTACTATTATAATAACTCAAATCAACTATCTAATTACCAACCGTACATTACTTCTTATTCACAAATGTACACCATAAACAACCTACAAATTTAATTAAACCTGCAAAAATCATGTGTTTTTTTCCCTAAGACAACAAGATATGTTTTAGATTTTATATTTTATGAAAAAAGAAATAAAACTACTGAAATTAAACGATCTAATATAATTACTCATATTAAACAAATCTAATATAAATCTATCTAGACTTATATCTAAACTAAACTAAAACAAGAACAATGATTAATTGACCCTGGAACGCCTCCAAGTCTCCATTCTATGTATGATGACTTCTAAGCTGGTCGAAGAAGGGAAACTCGCACCGGTTAGTACATGATTTTCATAAACGATTGGCTATGCTGCTCTTTGAAGTGTTTATTGTGACAAACAAGACATAAAAGTAAATCATAACAATCTTATGATTATAAATTCATGCACAGGAAACCTGCTATGCAAAAACTTATATTTACTAATTCAATCAATGAAGAAGATAAACATAAGTCATTCACTAACTGAACTAACAATTGTTATGTCTTTATACAATTGGAAGAAACCATATATGGATTACAAAATTATATCATTTGCACATGATTTTAATATCTAAGTAGTCTCATAAATCATAAACAAAATTGATATAATAATAACATGAAACAAAAATCTTGATATATTGAGAATCTAAAGCTGTGACAAAACATCAATTCTTCTTCTAACAGATAGAAATCCATATCTTTTTTCTCCCATGAATGAGGATGATGATTATTACAAAATCATATATATAGGTCTCTTCAATAAGAAAAACTTCCTTGTGGATAATATCAAATTGTTTTTCATAATCTGGGAGATATCCCAAGATCACCTAAACTAAGAAAATAAAAACTAGTGAAATCTTTGAAACATCCCCTAACTGTTCATCACTTCAATTGCAATTTCGAATTTACTCCGCAATAGAACACACAAATACTTTAGATTAAAGATAATTGATCCAGACTTACCCATGACGGAGATTAACCACTGATTTATTTTAATATTTTGTAATGAATACTTGGCTGAATTATCAACTAACTGGGGATAATGAATAGATAGAATAATTTGTTTTAATTTAATTGATATGACCATATCATTCATATCCAAAGTAAATTGTATCGTATTCAAAATCGATATAGTTATAATCAAATACAATCACAATCGATTGAGCCACGGTTGTGCATAAAATTCATATTGTGTTAATCAAATACCAAACTGTTTCGACTATGGTCAAAATGAAACATGCATAATAGTATCCACAAACCTTGCCATAGTCTTCGGTCGCTGAATGTCATACAGTTAACCGATAGGATCAAATAGCAATCACAACCATCATTGACTCATTATAGTCATAGCAATAGATTGATATCATTCAATCATGTGCAAAGATAGGTAACTGTTTCAATTGTTTTCAAATGAAATCATACTCAATGAGTATAGACCCAACTAATCTCATTATCGATCATCACTCAGTCAACAAACAGGAGCGTGATAGAGTCAACATAATTCATAATATAAACCGGGTAAAATCAAAACTAATATGGTTGAGTTTAATTATATAGAAACAAATCGTGAGACTGAATACAGTTAATTTCATTCCTCAAACCGAATTCAAACAATATATTTGTTGCAACCGATAACATGGTCAAACAAAACAATCCGAATCGATTTGGTTGGGTATAACAGCTAAGATTCATATCTATTCTCAATTCGGCCATGAAATAACAATGGTATTCAAATTTGGTCAAAATATAGAATATAACCACAAATGCTTAACCATAATTGCCAACCATACCGCATAGAATATAACCAATTCGAAATGAGATATTGACTGGGTTCAAGATTGGAATACCAAAACAACCTATGTTTAGAAAATATTAACAACTTCGATTATCAACAGAGTATTCGATTGAACCCAAATTAAAACAAATCAAATCTATCTCGAGATCACTCGAATCAAAGACAAATCCAATCAAAACTTAAACAATAACAATGAAAATTGATTTATCAAACCAAAATTCGAGACAATAGTGAATGCTTGTGTGACAGAGAAAATCCATGGTGTAAACAGAGTTTATGATTATGTCACATAAATAGGTGAAATTCATACCAACGAGGGTCACTGAAAGCTACACCAATTTTGAATTGATCTAACGGTCAAAAGATCCCACTCAACGTTTTTAAACAAAATCGAACCCGTTGTTCGTTTCCTTATCGCTGGGATGGCATCTTCGCCTTTGACTGGCAGGAGCCCCGGTAACTTGATCTTCCGGAAGACATGAATTTTGGACTCAGAAAGTATTGCCATTATCAAGGTAATACCTTTCTAAACCATGAGCCACAATGATCACATGGTGGAGCAGCTGGTTGAGATAGAGAAGGGGAGGGTTTTGATGAAGGACCGGTGTTTTGACAAGGCAGCTTAATGTTTGGGTAGTTAGGGTCATTTTGAAAACAAGGTGGCAAGTTTGTCACGAAGTCGTAAGAGGGTTTGGTGGATAGACCTTCGGAATAGGGATACTTGTTTGCTAGGAAACGTTCAATTTTTGAGTCAGAATCTTCACTGAGCATGATGGGGTCAGGGTTGACAGGAGTTTTTTTGGTTTGTTTCTTGCCATGCTAGATATTAACCGCTTTTATTGCCTTTGTAACTGGTAGTGGTTCACCTTGACCTTTGGCCAGCGCGCTTAGTAGTTTCCACACGTTGGGTCATAGAATTGGGTATGTCAATAGGAGAATCGGGTAGGAGTTTAGGCAGCGTATACTGTAAGTACCAAGTGGGTACCATCTCTACCACCATAGGTCGTCAACCCGCGGTGGGCTAGAGTCCTCAAAATTATTGTGAATAATAAAAATCATTCCAATAGTCTCGGTGTAACCCTAAATGGCATACAACAATTATCTTTATCAACCCAAAGTGAAACAAAGCAATCGGCCGGCCCCGGTTTCGCTTTGGTACCTTTAGACATTTTAAACGTAATTCCCATGCAAGTAAAGCGTTAAGCTCATAGCCCATGAAACCATAAGAAAACGAAGGTGATATAAGAAAATGAAACCATACCGCCCCTCGCAGGTAATGAACCGCCATACCATCGCTAGTCATGCCAGTTAAGTTTTGAGCATATATGCAAAGCAACTCCCTTTTCACAAGAACTCACCCTCCGCGACTGGAAGAGTAATGTCCACGGACATCTTCCACTTTGCAATTTTGACCATTTCTCGTCCGATGCACCGGTAGCTAAACCGAGAAATGTCGCCATTGATTTCCACTGTACATCCTAACCTTGCCTGCGTACCATCGGTTAATGAAAATTGCCGAGCCATGCTAGGGCTATAGCTAAACTTTCGGATGAATGGGAGCCATCCAAATTTCTCCGTCGCCTGTAGCACCATCGAACATCAACAATGCCTGGCTACCATTGGTTTCAGCCCTTATGACTCAGAGCCATGGTGCTGGCGCATGGTAGGGTTTGGGTCAACATACAAATGCTGTGGAGCAAAATTGTTATGGCTAACAAATTTCGTGCGCTCGGGAATGAATTAATGTATGCGTTAAGGGTGGGATTATCACCGCCATGCAGCATATTAATGATCTCCGAGCATCAACTGCCATTAATCAATGTAGAACCAAAACCATAAATCAATGCACCATAGTATAATTCAAACCAAAGAAAAATCCAAATTGTTTCACCAACGTTCCATGTGTATAATCAAACATTGCCATTCACTATGAAATCAAACTCATGCTTGTTACATAATCCAATGTTTTGATCGAAAGTTTTTAAAACATGGTGACAATAGATAAAATCGATAAGCCAAGAGATTAAAATAATAAGGATCACATTATATAAAACCTTTAATCCACCATGACCCTATATAATCAAGTATAACTCATAAATTTGCATGCTCAATGCCTTGCTGAACAATTAAATCAAAATCACTGGCTTAATCGTGAGCCATAATAGGCAAATGGACATAGTTCAAAAATAAACCAAAGGTAGGTACCAATCAACATATCAATGAGCAGATCATGACAATTCAAATAAAAATGGAGGATTTTTCACGCTTACCGTCGTGAAAACTAAATTGAAACCAATTTGTAAAATGTCGCTTTGAAATGAAAACATCGCCTCTTTACAAGATGTGACAGAAATCTAGTTCAAGAGACATAGGTGTAGGCAGCTTCATGGCAATAAAAAAAATTGACTCTTAATCGCCAACAAAGGATTACGTGTGATCCAAACAAATATCTTTGTATGCATTGATGTGTGCAAAGAAGGACTAGAAGGATTCCCTGTGCCTGTGAAATGGATTCGTAATTTTTATGAATCCATAAAGTTGAAATAGAATGAAAGGAACTATGCCACTCATGATTTGGAGTTGGAAGCCATAGTACATGCTCTAAAAGTGGAGGCATCAAATTCATGGGAAGGAGGTTCGAATCAGAATGTGACCATAACAAATCAAGTATTTTTCATCACCAACCTCATCGCTAGACGTAGTAGGTGGTTGGAGTTTCTCCGTGAGTACGATTTTGATATCAAGCATATCAAAGGGAGAGAGTGCTGGTTGATTCACTCAAAGATGAGAGTACACGAGTTACATGCTACATCCATTAGCATGTACCAAACTAAAATAAAGGGGAGAATTTTAAAGCCAAAAATGCAGATTTGCGCGATACGGAGTGTGTAGTAAAGATAATAACAAGGCAAGATGCCACAAAAAGTGCAAAATTATAAATTGGAAATAGATGGAACACTTTTTGTACAAGAACATAATTTATATACCCAATTCTCATAAATTGAGAACGCATGGATTTTCATGAAATGCACACGTGCTCTGTGAAGTACCCCGGATATCAGAAAACTATGGCAAATACCGTTGTTTTCATTATTTCTGGCCAGGTATGAAGAAGGATATTGTTGAATACATCGCCAAATGTATGGAGTGCCGGAAAGTTAAATTGAAAGCACAAACACCTTAAGGTTGTTGTAACCCTTACCCATTCCTCGAAAGTGGAAGTGGGAGGTAGTGACAATGGACTTCATCACGGAATTGCCCGCAATGTGGTGCAAGCAAATACGATGCACCATGGTGGTGGTGGACAAGCCACGGAAGCTTCCCTAATTTCATTCTCAAGCTAAAGATTGTTCACTGGGCAATCCAATGCTGCCTACATATTTGTGGAGGGAAGCAGTACGGATTGCACACAATACCTAAGACAATTGTAAGTCCGACAGGAGACCCATGTTCTATCACTTCAAATTCCCTGGAAGGGGTTATTTTGACACTGAAGACTTGATGGATTTAATTATTAGAATTGAAGATGAGCCCATTTGAAGCAGCACTTTTATGGAAGAAAGTGAAATACCCAGTAATCTAGGATAACTACGATAGGAAGTAGTTGGGCCGCAGTTTCTCATGAAATGGAAGATCAAATGGTAAAAAATTACAGAATTTGAAAAGTTTTCCCAAGATAGGTAGGAAGAGTTATTGATAAGAATAGATCACATGGAATTTAAAGGGTGATCATGTTTTCCTGAAAAGTAAAATCCACAGAAGTTCCTGCGGAAGTCAGAAACTGCCACAGCCAAGTTGGCGCTAGATTCTGCTGGCCATTTGAACCTAGAAAAGGGATTGGGCCAACTGCATATATGCTTTGCATTTTGCATCCATGACTGTACATAATGTGTTTGCATGTTTCATTTATCAAGAAATATATACTGATGCTAATCATGTAATCGATTGGAATGATTCAAGTGGAACAAGAAGGTGTCTTGCAAGCGCATCCCTGTGCATGAGCTTGGACCGAAAATAAACAAGCCGAATCAAGCCATAGGGTTTGTAAAGGTCCGCTGGTATGGTCCCAAGGGATTACGACATGGGAGAATGAGGATGCTATGAAGGCATAATACCCACATCTTTTGAAGATTTTGAAAAATCTCTGCTAGTGTTGTGTAGAGTTGGCACCGAAACGCAGCTGGAGCATCACACACACCTAGATTTATTTTTCCAAAAGTTATTCCTTGTTTATTAGTCATAATTAGTCATTATCCAGTCTCATATTTGAGGGGAGGATATTCCAATTTGGAGAATGTTCTCTTTCAGTTTGACTAGTTGAGTTGAGGCTCATGTTGCAATTGGTTTTGTCACCATGCAAACATTGGGATCATCACCAACTTACTACTCTTTTGTTCAAAGTGAGTTAACTGAAGACTAGTTGACCAGCTAACTCAGCTAGGTGGTAGTTCAATTCCATAACTGCCCGAGAGACTAGACTAGGTGGCGTGCATGTTCACTCACTTAACCATTGTGTGTCTAGATCACTCAGACCACCACTATGGCTCATTAGTTACCATGTATCCTATATCTATTGTAAATTATCTCACTCCTTTTGTGTGGAATATGGTTTTAATGAGAATTCTTCCCATCTTTCATCTTGCTTCTTCTTTCTCAATTTCTCTCTGCAAATGTGTGAAGTATTTTCTAGCTAGATCTATTCTATGCAGGTTCAACACATTTACCAAAAGTGCAAAAATAAGGGGAGGGGATTGTAACATCCTCAAGGATGAGCCCTGTTGTAATCATGTTTATGAATTGTAAATCATGTTTTGTAGGATGGTGAGCCGAGTATTGATAAGATGGTAGGATTATGTGTTTATTAGGCTGGAGAGCCTAAGTGTTAAAGGCCAGGAGTCTATTTTTGTATATGTAATATGAAGAAAATTAATAAAGATTAAACATCGATGTGTGTAGATTGACCACGAAGAAAGAGTGATGGGAGACTAAGCTTCCACAAGGTGGGTAAGGGAAAAGGGACTGAAAGGATGGAAAGAGAGGCTAAGTGTAGATCCTAGGGGCTAATATTAGGGGCTTAAGTCCTTAGGAATAATAGTTTATTATTATTCCAAAAGTTGTGAGAAATGTATGTTTTTTTATCCTAAGTTCCTAGAAGGTGGAACGTGTGAAAAAGGGAACGCATGTCGATGCAGCGCATGCAACCTCATGGGAGACATGTGTTTGGCGAGTCACATGCAATTTAACTGAAGAATTGAGCCGATATGGGGGTTTGTCCTCCTTTTTTCCATCCATTGTTAGAATCGAGGGATCTCTGCGTCTGAGTTATGTAAGCCTCATGCAGCTCTAAAACCCGAAGCCTGTGATGTTTTCTTGAGAAGATGATACATCATCTGCCCGAACTGTTGAGTTTGTGTTCGACCTCTGCGTTAATTTCTTGTCACGCATATTGAAATTGGTGTTACCTAAACCATGTTGTGTCTTAGTGACATGTTGTCATTTCCTATTTCCACACCCCATTTTCATGTTGTTGTTGTCACTTGCGAGTTAATCCAAGATGTTGTCGTTGTTGTCATCCTAAACTTGCGGGAATTGATTTGGAAACTGGTGGAAGAACCAGGTTGTCAGGCCCATGGTAGAAGAGGAAAGTTTTCAAACCTGTGAGAAACTCTCTTTAGGTGAGGGAGTCTACTGGGGAAGTGGTTTTCTTCCAGAGAGAGTCCAACACCAATTATGGAGCTCTGAGAATTCCTGATCCTGCCCATTGCCGAGGCCTAGAGGGGAAGTGAATCACCTATGGACTGTTCTTGTGAAGGTGTATACTCTTGGGTGGAACAGGCATGTGGGGAATGAGATTCTGTGAGTAGTGTGCATAAGAAGGCTCCTGGAGATAATCCTTCTGGTTTCTCTGTGCACTTTTCCTATAACCTCAGTCTAGTCTAGGATTCTCTTACCTTGGGTGGAGCTTAGTTCTAGCTCGGGGGTGACCCATTGTTGAGCGTGATGAGAAGCGTGGTCTAAGGCTGGGAGGTTCATGGAAGGTCTTCACATGGTTGGTGGGGTTACTACAGTTTCAAAGATAAGTATATGCATGTGTTTAAATTCAATTAAAATGCATGTCTGTGATGCTTGCAATATTATCATGTATTACATTGCAGTGGTATTACTGTTGATTCCATTAATTCTGTATGTTAGCAGTAATTATATGTTTACTATGTTAATCCATTTAAATTCATTTAAGTGCATACTACATAAGTATGATAATTTTTCCACATAGTAGCGTAGTCCGACAAGTGGGTTGATGGTCGAGGACATTACACATAATAAGAAAAGGATATTAGGTGGAAGAAAGAGGGGTTTTTAGGTATTTGGGAGCCTATGTGTGGAAGGAGTGATTAACGAGGAAGGTTTAATTTTTGGTGGAGGGTGTTGAAGAAGAACATAAAACCAAGAAAGGGTTATACTAATTCTATCTAGAGAAGGGGAGCCAAAGATATAGATTTGTGTTTAGCGCATATTGTTAATCATCATAGTAATTATTATAATATATATGGATATGTTGGTTGCAACTATTCCTTGGTAGAGAAAATAGGTTGTCTATTGAGTTAATGAAGGTAAGGGTTTAATATTCAAGATGTCATAGGGCATTTGAAAATGCACGTTCTTGATATTTGTATTGATTAAAAGGGTCATTGTCTATTGATTATAGAGAATAATTTGAAGTTGGTTGGAATGGTCATATGGATTTATAAAATGGAATCGGACAATTATAAAAGAGAGATAATAGTCCAAGTTTAGTCAAATTGAGGTTGAGAGTCTATTGATGCAAAAAAAATAAAACAATCTAAAGCCAATTTGTAAGTGGTGAGAGAGTCACAAAAGTCCATGTGTGAGTTAAAGTGAAATTCAAAGTCAAGTCAAGCATTTCTTTATTTAAAGAGTCAAGATAAAGTTGTGGCGAGAGTCTCTACCAAAGTAATGTTGCTTTCTAAGATAGTCAAAGATTGAGTCAAGTTGCTTGTCTATATGAATAAGAGATCATCATGGTGAATGCAAATCTTTGAATAAGTTATGTAAAACCTTTTGTCTTGAGAATTTGGAAGTGGATGTTCGGTGTTTCCCAACACCTCAATTTAATTTATGATGANTTGAGTCAAGTTGCTTGTCTATATGAATAAGAGATCATCATGGTGAATGCAAATCTTTGAATAAGTTATGTAAAACCTTTTGTCTTGAGAATTTGGAAGTGGATGTTCGGTGTTTCCCAACACCTCAATTTAATTTATGATGACGTATTATGATGTATTTAAAACAACAAGTATGTTAGTCTGAGTGGAAGAAAAGTCAGATAGTTATTGTAGTGACATCTAGTCTAGTCAACTATTGTCACATATTTGAGTCTGTGTTTAAAATGGCCATTCTGACAACAAACATGTTTTATCTGCAGAAATAATTAAGTACCATAAATTATGAAGACAAAATCATGCAAGGAAAGAAAAGAAGAAGATGAAATAAGAATGAAATAGAAAAAAAAGACAAACTCGTGATTAAGTATGGCAAGAGGAAGAATTTTGCAAAGATGAATAGTGAAATACAAAGAAGAAAAGAATCTTGTTGTAAGAGATAAAATAATTTGTAAATGACAATAAGACTCCATATGAAGAGGTAAAACATAAGCTATGCTTGGTGATGAAATATAAATGGGTTTATGTAATGGGCTTGTAATTTGAAGGGAATTTAGCAAAGAATGTAGAATGTTTTTTGTACCTGATATGAAACGTTGAAATGATACATAAGTGTTGTATGGGGTGCATGATTGGTTGTGCCTGACACCCCAAAGGATTGTGGTCCAATGTTGTAAAGCTTTTCCATAGACAATTTTTATTCCCCACGTTTTTAGTAAGCCTTGTTGACTTAGGCCTACATAGATTAGTGTTGTAGCACATTAAATTGTGTGGTGTGTATCCCTCTTATGCATAGAGTCTATGTGTTATCAAGTTGTTGAATTAACCACTAGGTAGGTATGAGGGTAATAGGTGCACTCATATCTAAGCTTCATGGTGAGTCAAATAAGTTTCATCTTTGATTAAGGGAAAGAATGTCAGATGGATTAATCTTAGAGTGTGAGTTGGTTGGGACCAAGTTATGATTAAGAGGAAGTCTAACTTATTGATGAAGCATTTAGGAGAAAAGCATTCTTAGATAACTAGTGAGTATAAACCAGATGACACCCATGTATCTCGGTAGATGGATTTATTTTTATATGGACATGAGTGATAAAAAAAAATTAGGTATAAAGGAAGAAGAAGATAGTTTGAGAAGTAATCAGTTTTATGCAGGTACAAAAGACGAAGAAATGTTTTTGACGATGAAGCTCATAACAGACAAATTCCAAGAGAGTGTGCATTATAAACCAATTTTCCCATCATAATGGTTTGTGTTCAGCCAAAACCATATATGTGCGAGGTTTGTGGTTAGTTGAAACCACTTTTGTGTGAGGTTTGTGGTCAACTGAAACCATCTATGTGTGAGGTTCTTAGTCAATAAAAACCACTTGTAAGCAAAGTTTGTTGTTAGCTAGAATCCACTTGTTGTGATGGTTAGTCATCACCTGAAACCACTTGAGCATTGTTATGGTTAGGAGTAAGCCACAAAATACCTAGGAGATTATGATGAGGGGAAGCCAATAAAATTAAGAAGAACACTAATGGAAGCCCAACCATATGAAGATGACAAAATATGATGACATGAATCCCATAAAGACCTCATCGGATAAAGATTAAAACATGTATCCTTTTAAGGAGGAGTGTTATAATACATCACTAATGCATGTGGCCTAATGAAATGTTGAGAAGGTAAACCAGACTTGATGACCTATGTGATTAAGTAAGAGATAATTCAATCAAATTAGTTGTTAGAGATACGATGTAACGAATAACCTTTACTAGAGTGAGGAGAAGTGTCTAGAAGAAAGAATATGATCCCTCAATCTATGTTCATGATCAATGGTCGATATTAATATAAATGTGTATAAATAGAAGCTATGTCTAATTCCAAAGATCATGTTTTTTTTAGTGTTCATCTCTGCCTCTCTTATATTGTATATTTTGTGATGTATCTGTCTATTTTCTATTTTTTCCCTAGATCCTGTCGCTAATTTAGCTACCTCGTATGGAATCATGAACACGTGGCACGACTATTTCTAAATAACTAATATAAGCAATAACTCTCTAATCTAACCCAAAAAACACACTTAAACATTGCATTGTGGGCATTTCATATCCTTTACTATATCTTAAATCTTGTATTATGGGAATTTCTTATCCTTTACTATATCTATAAAAAAACAAAAAATATGATTCTTGAAAAAACAGATTGGTATGGAGAGTTTTTAGTACTTCTTATTATGACTGCAATTTTTGGTGGTTGTTGTGGTGTTCTATGATAGAATTTTTTTATTATAAGTGTAATTAAGATTGATAGTGGTGACGGTGGGGATTAACATCTACTTGTGATCAAATTTGTTTTTTCAAAGTTTAAGAAAAGAAAAGAATTACGTGTTTTTGTTTTTCAATTTTTTTTTTGTGTTCCAAAAAGTTAAAAAAAAACATTCTTAACTCACCATAGTTTTGATGAGTTAAAAGGTTATAAGGTTTTTGTTCGAACAAATATTTTGAAATTGTGATTGAAAGATACTTTAAGAACAACTGTGTTTCATCTTTAACCATATTAATGTTACAAATATGACTTTAGGTAAGGTAAGGAATTACATGGATTTCTTTAAAAAAAAATTGTTTAGAAAGGTAAGGGAAGATAACTATAGTTTTGATGGATTAAAAGGTTAGGAAGGATGTTGTGTAAAAAATATTTGAAATTTTGATTTAAAAATACTCTAAGAGAGTGCTTTTAATTTTCAACCCTTTTAGTGCCACAAAGATAACACATTCTTTCAGCCCATAACATTTTAAGAATTGTCCAATGCCATGTTTCACTATCCAACTAGTAAGAATTTACTCTTATTAGTCCCTACCAAAGGCGTAGAGGGACTATAGCGATCGATAATTCATTTTCTTCATATTAATTTGTGCTTTGACTATAAATTTTTGTATAATCTCTATTGTTCAAACTAGAGAACTAAAAACATTATTTTTTATATAATAAACAAAACCTTATATGTCATCATCTCATTGGAGAATAGATTCAAAGTCATATTCCCAGCTTCATTATTCCCAATGTTTTAAATGTTAACATATCCAAATTTTTGATCATCTACACTCTTTTTGAATTTTTATTATTTTTATTTAAACGTTTACATATCCAAAGTTTTGAGCATCGACACTCATTTTTAAGTACTTAAACAGGTCTGACAAAATGCATTCTTTTTTAAATGTTTACATAGTGTGAGGCCCTTAAACAGACCTGACATCCTTCAATGTGTTATCACTCCAGGAAACTCTCCTAGGCTGTAAGTCGGAGATGCCTGGTAACTAACTCTTTTTGGGAAATATTTTCTTAATAATGAAGTGTTTTTGTGGATCAAGATGAATATCTAAGAACTGGACTGTGTATTCAAGACTGTCTAGAAATATAAAATCTCACAAGGCCTTCTAGTCATGTAATCAGACAAGGTTTGATTAAATGGGAGAGAAACTAGCTATTGAACCAGATTATACTCATATAAAACAAGCAAAATGGGTTAAATAACTAAAGAAATATCTTATGATTATCAACTTAATCAATCAATAGATGAGATGACAGTCATATACAGATTGAATGAGCATCAACAAAGAACATTCACTCACAAGATATCAGAGACAGAAAAGAGAAGTCTGACAACACAACTGAGGGAAGCTTGAAATCTTTCATATAATAAGAATAAGTATTTTGATTACAGTAGCAGCATGGTAGCATCCAAAATCGAACCCCTGGTTCGTCTCAAAAATAGATATTTATAGTCTTACAAACATTTTTTTACAGATCCTAAAAACAAGGATCTGTATTTAATAAAAACAAACTCAATTCTATCTAAACAACTTGAAAGTAAAGTCTTTAACAACTAAACTAGAAAGTCGAACTATCTTCAATCTCCAAAATCGCCAGCTGCATCCTTCTGCTCCTGATCTCCATGATGTGGTGAAGAATAACAAGACACCTGTCTTTGACAGTTAGATCTCCCAACATTCCTGGTCGATTTTTGAGGAAATGGTTTTTCATTTGTTGCCAAAATTCACTTGAACCTTTGATGTTGAACTATTTGCATGCGATTTGATATCCCACTGATACACTGGAATAACTTCAAAAGCTGTTTGAAATGACCTGTAGTGTCTTTGGTTTCAAAATTTACTTTCCCAGCTTTCAACAACGCAACTGTTTTTATTTTTCGCGAGTTAGCTGTTGAAAGTTGTCACTTTCAACAGTGCACAGGTCATAAAATGACAGCTTTGCGCTGTGGAAAGTTCTGATTGTGCTCAAAAAAGAGTTTTGCCTCCAAAATTTTGATTTGATCAAAATTTATTGAGTTCCAGATTTCTCACCTTGCATATTAACGGCGACCTGAGCGAGAACCTTTAGATCTGGATGAGATCTTTGCTTCAATTTTTGTTTCAGCCTCCTTATCTGCCTTTTGAGGCACTTGGCAAGACACCACAGGCTGTTGTAGTCTTTGGTGAGTTTTGTCTTCCTCTTCTTCTCTCTGACACTTTCCTTAGCCAATCTTTCAAACGCAGCATTTGTCTTAGCGAAGTTATCGGATAACTTATACCTGTCTTTAATCACCCGCTCCAAGACCTCTTGCTGGGCAATTATCTCTTTGAGATGTTTGATCTTCTGAGACTTCTTTGATCTGGGGTTTTTTTATGATTCTCCCTGTTCTGTCTGATTGAAGGTTTCATAGTTCTGTGCACATTCAGCTGACTGCTCAGAACTCTTGATGACAGGGCCTTGATCTTGCTGCTCAGATTCTGAATCTGAATAGGGTAAGTTAAGTATATTCTTACCTGTACTCTACTCTGTAGGATGCCCTGTATTCTGCTGTGTAGTCTGCTCTGTGGTCTGCTCAAAGTTCAACTTTCTCTTCAACCCGTGAGGCTTCATTCCAGATATTCTGTCTTCTGAAGGTCCTGGCAAGGTCCTTATTTTTCTTGAGCTACTTTGGGGGGATGATTGTTTCTTTGAACCCTTCATTTGTTCATTTGCAGTCTGGTTTTGTATTTCAAAACCTTCCCAGAATAAAAAGTGCTCCCAACTTCTTCCATGTTGTTTCAATTCCTCCAGGATAATCAATTTTATGAGGCCAAGGTGACACAGAGTAGTTTTCATGCTCAATGGTTGAGCTCTAATCCTCCTGCAAACCTTAGTCAAAATTTGATATAGGAAATAAGGAAAATTGATAGGGGTCTTTCCTGTGAAGTGATCTAGGAGTTTAAAGTGGTACATCATCAGTTTATCATATCTTCCCTCTGAATTAATGTATAACTGGATACCTTTGAACAATTCCTGCCATTCTTCATCTAGATAAGAGACTAGCATACCTTTTTTCCATGCTTTGTGCCTGTATCCATCTTTCAAATAAACTCTGAAATCCAAATTTTTGGGAGCTGTGGTTTTAAACCAGCTCTGACCGGTTCTTGGTAAAATTGTAGCTGCAGGAATGACAACCTCATCCACTCTAATTTCCATGGACCTGACGCAAGCTTTATTTCCATCGAAGGTCTGGGAAAAGGCCTCTGTTGTAGCCTGGTGACAACCAACTTGCAATCTTTCAACAAATTCCATACACCCTGCATTCGCAAAATGCTTCTGGACTTTGGGATGTGATTGTAAAAATGAAATATTATCCAGCTCTCTCTTGAGTAGAGCTCCACTGCGTTTTCTCACCATTATGTCGCTTGCAAAACCCGATAATTTGTAACCCCTGTAACTGCCAGTCGAGCCGAGATTCTGCGCTGTTGAAAGCAATTCGGGCTTCGGCTCTGTTTTGAAATAAATGAAACTTCAAAAGACTTCCAGCGACGATTCGTGATATGGAAACCACTGTTTGATTTGATGTTGTTAGGTCGACGGTACCTCCTCTGTACCTTCATCACCGATCTCGAACTTTCCATCCCGAATACCATGAGTGTTGAGCGTGGGTTCTGGGCTGGATTCGAATTACAGTCCTATTCTGACATGCATAATTGAATTTCTATCATTACCCACTCTCCTCAGCGCATGTCTTGGATTTACCTGACGTGGGATGATCATATCATCATTACTTTCAGTCGTGGATATCACGCATGTTATTCCCTCTCTCTTTCAACAACGACCCGTGGAAAACACCTCTGTCAACTGTTTGCTTGCAACTTTCACCAGTGCGCGACTTTGTAGAAAACACTCCTTAGCTGCGGAAAGTATGTACTTTCAACAGCGCGCCACCCGCGAAATTTGATTGTCACACCTTTTGAAATTAACCACTTTCAACAGCACACCCACTAATGAAAAGCGCTCCTTAGCTATTGAAAGTTGACACTTTCCACAGTGCACACTCAACTTTTTAACCTATGTTAGCTGTTGAAAGTGAAAAATGACAATTTTGAAAAGAAGACTTTATGGGTCAAATTATTTTCTAAGACAAAACCAAAACCTAATCTTAGCAACTATAGAAACTTCAAAAAATGACTCGAGGTTACAACTTATCACCTAAAAAAAACAAATAAATCCACCAGTTTATTTGAGGAGTTAACACAATGTTTACTTAACAAGCCTGACAACCTTAAATGTTTACTTAATAAGCCTGTCATAATATATTTTCCTCCAATGTTTGGATACAATCTTGTATTCAGTGAATTTGCAAAATATTGTTGTCCACCGACATTACTGGTTCACTAGATTTTGCTTGCTCGCTAGTTCGTTGGTTCGTTGGATGTTGCTTATTATTGTTTTCTTCAACTTTGCAAAGTTGAGGTCCTGCAACTACAGTTGGACCTCTTGGTGCTTTCTCGTTGGTTTGTTGTTTATTTATTTCTCTTGTTTGCTTCAACTTTGCAAGGTTGAAGTCCCACACCTGCAGTGTGACATGTTCTTTCACTTTGCAGGGTTGAAATCCTACACCCTTGATTACTTTAACTTTGCAAGGTTGAGGTCCTGCATCCACAATTGGACATGTTGTTGTAGTTTGTAGGTTTGAGATCCTACACCCGCAATTGCACCTGTGATTTTGTCGTTCAACATTCACGAGGAAGTTTCAATACCATAGTTTAATTCATATTGGTTGTTTTTTGTTTACTATTTATAGTTTACAGGTAGGAATGTTCAATACTAGGAGGTGTTGGAAATTAAAATAAATATAAAATAAATATAGAAATAATACCTAAGTGAAAATGCTCTTACAAAACATCCTTAAATGTGACTACTGGAATCAAAGAAACAATAATGTATTGTTATCCCCAAAAAGTGTTGAGAAAGAAAGCTTGTTGCCTTTGTAAAATGTTCTTGTATATGAAAATTGAAGCTAGGTATAGAGGGACTAAGTATGGTAAGAAGTTAAGTAGGCTGCAAAAAAATTCGACAACATTGTCAGTCCTTACCCTTCCTTATCAATGACATATTTTAGTAGGTTATAAAAAAAAAGTTGCAGGACATGGAATCTGAATCCTGGGTAGAGGATGAAGATAAAAGGGAAAATTAAATTCTTAGTGGACAGTGGAGTTTGAGCACTGGTTTATTAGCAGATTATGGGATGGGGATCAATAGACTTATGAGAGAAAAAGATGTGTAATTGCAGGATTAGGGGGATTATCAATAGGTTTAGGAAAATCAAGGGATCCTGGAGGATTACGCTAAGGGTCCATAGGTTTTAACTAGTACAATACTAATCAATACCTCTTAAATCAACTGACAATAATTTTTGTTTCATAGATCATACCTTACATCTTCATATACTCGACGTTGGGATGGTACTGGTTAACCCTCTTGTGCAGATGTTGCAAGTTGCTCTTTCACCTAAGGGATGGTACTAAATTACCCTCTTGTGCATCCATTGCAATTCATTATGTTCACTTATTGTGTTTACCAAAGGGGTAAATTGTAGGCATAAAGGGTAAAAAAATGATTATAGATCGGAGCCCAGTGACAAAGGTGTAAATACAGATGGTAGTGCATAAGGTAAAAAAGAGATTAGGAAGGTGACAAATAGATTGTATACGTGGGTGGATTTGAGGACCTTAGCTCTTGCATAGATGGTTATTATTTATGTGGAAGACACATGGTTAACCACATGTCCAGGTTTGCAGCATGGTGGACACTTGGCAATGACAAGATTTTGTTGTTGTTTCTGTTTGATTAAATTAGTCTAGCTATTTTTCTTTTAGAGTCTGACATGTATGGTGGAAAACCTACATTCATTGCATGTGTTCATATTACTCTGGCCCGTACTACTTTGGGAGTTGTACAAATTCTGCAATCAGAAACTCTGGAAGTGTCGAATATCCAAAGTCCGAAAGTCCTTGATAAGGATGGTTAAAGTAATCTTGGGCTGATTAACAGTAGGTGTGATTTAATGAGTCCAATAGAAAGTCACTATGGGATACTTTCACGTTTCACATTTAAAAAACTCTTGAGGTCCTGAATTGGCGCCATGTCTAAGTATGGTTAGAAGAATTCCAAAATTTGGAAGAATGATAAATATAAAACAATCTAGAAATAATAACTGAGTGAAAATTCTCTTACAAAACATCCTTAAATGTGACTACTAATATCACAGAAACATGAATGTATTACTATACCCGAAAAGTATTTAAAAAGAAATATTTTCACCTTTGCAAAATGTTCTTGTAGAAGAAAAGTGTAGCTAGGTATAGAAGGGATAGGTATGGTGAAAAGTTAAGCAATCTACAAGAAAATTTGACATCATTGTCGGTCCTTATCCATCTTTATCAGTGACATATTTCAATAAGTTATAAAAAAAAAAATGGTAGGACCTGAAATGCAAATCTTGGGTGGAGGATGAACATAAAACACAAAACGACTCACGTCCAAACATTAGTTCTTGTTTCTCCTTTGTTGGCAAATTAAATTTTTTGTGGGAAGTGGAGTTTGGATAATGGTTTCTTTGTATATTATGGGATGGGGAGCAGTAAACTTGTGAGAAACAAGATGTGTAATCACAGGATTAGGGGGATTATCATTAGGTTTGGTAAAATCAAGGGATCCTGAAGGATTAGGATTAGGGTCCATAGGTTTTAATGAGCACAATGTTAGTCAATACTTCTTAAAACAACTGAAATGATTTTTTGTTGCATAGATCATACCTTACATCTTCACATACTCGACGTTGGGATGGTGTTGGTTTACCCTCTTGTGCAGAAATTGCAAGTTGCTCTATGAACTGAAGGATGGTACTAAATCACCCTCTTGTGTAGCCATTGCAAGCCATTTTGTTCACTGTCTGTGTTTACCAAAGGGATAAATTGTAGGCATAAAGGGTAGAAAAACAATTACAGATCGAATCCTAGTGATAAAGGTGTAAAGACATATGGAAATGCGTAAGGTAACGAAGAGCTTAGGAATGTGACAAATGGATTGTAGACGTGGGAAGATTTGAGGACCTTATCTCTTTCGTAGATAGTTATTATTTGTGTAGATGAGACATGGTTAACCACATGCAAGGGTTTGCAGCATGGTGGACACTTGGCACCGATGAGATTTGGTTGTTGTTTCTGTTTGATTTAATTAGTCTAGCTAATTTTCTTTTGGGGTCCACATGCATGGTGGCCATCATGCAATTATTGCACGTGTTTGTACTACTCTGGGTTAGTACTACTACGGGAGTTGTACAAATTATGCATTAAAAAACTCCTTAAGTTCCCAATAGTCAAAGTCCCAAAGTCCTTGATAAGGATGGCTAAAGTAATATTTGGTTAATTAAAAGTAGGCGTGAGTTAATGGCTCTAGGAGAAAGTAACTTCGGGAGACTTTCACGCTTCACATTTAAAATCTCTCAAAGTCCTAAACTGGCACTGAGTATAGGTATGGTTACAATAATTCCAAAATTTGGCAGAATGATAAAACTTTAGCAGGAGCACTAAAGTAGCAGGGTCACCGAGATCACGATTTGCAAAAGTGATCGACGTCTCAGATTCATTTCAGAAATAAGAGGCACCCAAATGTTAATCTCCTTACTGTCTACACATTCATTTATCTCCAATGGCCTCAAACAATGCATAGACATGTCAATGCTCCATACAAAACCCACCTCCGTCACAGCCATACTGACATACAAAAAAGGAAATGGGATGTTCTCCTCATCTTTATGTTCCTGAAACCATACGTTTAATGCATTTTCTAGGATGTACCCTTCCAATCACATAGGCCCACTTTCATGTCCCAGACATCATACCATAGATCTTTGGAAAATTGAATTGCACAAGGATTTGTCAGATAAATTTAGAGTTTTCATTGTGGAGCAAGCATCTACGAGGACCTTGCCATCCCTTTTTTGCAGATTATGACAGGGAAATATTTTATTCTCTGAGGAAAGCCACATATAATTGTTAGTTTTATGCTTGACTTTGGGTCTTCCAAAGCATCTTCCATCATCATTTCCACATATGGACCTCATCTTGTAAAAATGATTCTTTGTAACCTAAATGGACAGTTCACTGATATTCCCAAGATGAGTGCCCTAGTGCCCAATATTAGAATATCTTCTTCATCTTGTAAGATAATTGAAACATCTTAGAATATCTTCTTCATATTGTAATACAATTGAAACCTTGATAAGTTGTGATATGTGTTGGTTCCATTCCTATGGTAAAAGTCCATGAACGTCTAATTCTCTCCCTTTTGTTTATCCCACATACCATCTATGTGAGTGTTCTAAGTGGGAGACATCAACAAGTCGTTTCATATCTGTTTAGTGTTAATTTGTGAAGAGTGGGGATGAAATTAAATGATGAATGTGATTGTAAAGCTATAGACAATGACTACCAAAACACTTATAAGATGCACAACTAAAATAAGTTTAAAAATTATATGTCTTAAATAATCATTCTTTGTACTGAGCAAGTGTATACTATCGTTTTATTTGCATTAAATTTTCTATATGGTTGAGCACTAACTATAGCTTTCTTTGTTTGTCATATCCTATAGCAACCACGGAGCACTAAATTTGAAATGAAAAATGTTGAAGGATACATAGAAGAATTGGTATGCAGTTTTGAACTTATAGTTATCTTTTTTTGCTATTTGCATATTATCTGAACATAGCTAAGAAACATATTGAAAATCAAAACTTAAAAGATGGAGAAAGTAATAGATGTTGAGTGTTATCAAATAGATACAGACTCCATTGTACATGATAACATCAACTAGGTATTGCATAACAATGTCCTTTTCATATTAGATGCATTCTCATGTACTGCAGAATATTTCCTCTTCAATGCATTTCAAGTTCTATTGAACTTCTGTTATTCCTCGACCGAGCTACATAATGGATTGATAGATAATTTATTGGCTTGTTTAGAAAATGGAAACGTTGAGGCATCAGATTCATATCAATACGAATTGGCATCTGATTTTCTTTGACAATTTCATGGAATACATGATGCCAGTACGTATCTTTCAAAGATGCGATTGTATTCATCTGAAACTCTACCTCCACATGAGAGATGACTTTAAGGAGATACATTTTCTATATGATGGTTGGCCAAGTGGTTGAATATATCAATTGAAATTTGTTCATTAACAAGAAAAAGAAGATATCTACTATTCAACAAAACTGCATCTAGAGATCCATATTGCATCTTGTTCCATGATTCCAATCCTCTAAGTGGTCATTATGAACTACTAATCTATAAAACAATATCCATATGAAATCTTGGAGGATCTGATATTTACTTGTCCCTCATTTTCAAAGACCTTCAATCGCATTGGAAATGAATTATGCATCATATACACTCTCATGGATTGCACATAGCAACAACTATTACATCAACTTGTGGAGATAGTCTGTTCAATGCAATTTTCTATTTGATAGAAATAGAGTTTGACAGGAACTCACTACACCTTTAAACTATGAAATCCTTTTGAAATACAATTATAGGTGGCAGTCAACAGGCATTTAACTCCTTGCATCGACACCTTCTACCATATATCATAGAAAGTATGTCGACAATTGGAAGTTGGCAAAAATACCTTGTAGACATGGAAATTCCATATGAGAAAGGAAATATAGAAGGTGGTACATTTTGTTTACAATGGAAATCTATCATATTCAGAGTAAATATCCAGGTCTGTTCAACCCTTTTAGACAATATTGTCCATTTCTATTGTATTGATTCAAACTATGATCGAACAATTGACATCATATCATCGAAAACTGATACGACATACATCCATTATCAACCTTTTATAAGAAATAATTCCAATTCAATATCCACTGTCCATCCTAACCAAACCGCATTGAACCTACAAAAGTGTCGCATATTGTCTAATCATGATGAAACTTGTGGGGTATTCTACCCTACGGACTAATAAGCTAGGGCTCTAAACTTATACGCAGAAAATGACCCTTAAGACTTAACTTTTGACCTTCTACCCGAATCTGAAACCTCTTTCTTCACATGCATATAAGAGAAGAATA
>SNQJ01S0017044.1:0-10607 GCA_010110895.2 Picea sitchensis
GCTGGGAGGTACCGGTGAGTTTGTTTGGTCGGCGAGCAGGAGCGGCAAGGAGCGCGGGACGCGGCACGGAGCGCGAGACATCTCCGAAGCGAGCGTGTGGCTAAGGTACAATTTTATTTGGTAAGTAGAAAGCGTTTTATATTCGGCAAATTATTGGTATTGGTGAGAATATGATGAGATTGTCTGGAATTATATATTGCAATTTCGTTCAGCAATGATATTGTAGAGTTTGTTTATATTTTGATCATGCGTCACTTTAAGTTATGATGTCATGTGTTTTTGCATTGATATGAATTATGTGACGTGGTTAATTCCTTATTTCTTCATGGAACCAAACTAAAAAGAAAAGAAAAATTTCCTATTGTACCTCGCTGTTTAGAGACGTAACAAAGGGGACGTTACAATCCCCAACACACTGCTACCTAATCAACTAGTCTATCGCCACTCTCTGTCATAAAATGAGGAAATCAACCGCCAAAACCAAGAGCTGCTCGAAAAGGGGCACATCCACCCAATCTCATCACCTTGTGGAAGTCCAATCGTGCTTGTGCAGAAGAAATACGGGTCCTAGAATTACTGTGCCATAAATAAAATCATAGTCAAGAACCGTTACCTGATTCCCCGAATTGACGATCTCCTTGACTAGCTCAAGGGGGCCAAATACTTCAGTAAGATTGATATGAAGTACAACTACCACCAGGTCTGAATAGAGAAGATTGATGTATGGAAGACCGCTTTCAAGTCCAAAGAAGGTATTTTTGAATGGTTGGTCATGCCCTTTGGATTGAAAAATGCCCCAAAAAATTTCATGAGGATAATGGATGATATATTGCGTCCTTTCACCAATTCTTTTGTGGTAGTGTATTTGTATGACATCCTCATCTTCAACAAGAATTGTGCGGAACACTTGCAACAAATTCAATAGGTTTTGCACACTCTATGGCAACATGAGCTATATGCAAATTTGGAAAAATGCTCCTCTTGCATGAACATGGTCCAATACCTAGGCTACATTGTTGATGAGCATGAGGTACATATCAATCCAACCAAATTTCAAATCATTCGTGACTGGAAAGCCCTGATCAAACTCACTGAGCTTCTAATCTTCTTAGGCCTTGCTAATTTCTATCGTAGGTTCATGTTGGGATTCTCCCACATTGCATGGACCCTCATCCAAGTGATGAGGGGAGGTGGAAATGAAAAATTCATGTGGGGCCAGTCACAACAAAAAGTGTTCTATGATTTGAAGCAATGCTTGTTCTCAGCCCGGGTGCTCTCATTACCTAACCTACAACAACCATTTGAGATTGAGATAGATGCTTCTGACTATCTTGTGAGCACATTTCTCACTCAACATGGAAATCCCATGGCCTATCATAGTGAGACACTATCATATATTGTTTGGAAGTACCCCACTTACCAAAAAAAAATGTACTCCATTGTACAAGTCTGCCTCCAGTGGATGCATTATATTCTCGGGAAGGAGACAATCATCCACATTGATCACAAGTCTCTGTAGTTCATGCAAACACAAGGTAAATTACAGAATGTCCGCCACCAGAATTGGTCTACATACTTGCAGTATTTTCATATAAAAATCAAGCATAAGATAGGGAGCACCAATCGCGTAGTTGATTTCCTCAACTGACCTCCAATTTTCATACTAACCATGATGCTACACTCCTCCGAATATGAGACCTACAGATGGCCCCAACTCTATAAGAGAGATCCTGACTTCACCAATACCTACCAGATGTTGGGTGCAACATAGATGTCACTAATTTTCATCTGCAGAATGGGTTTTTGCGCCATCTGGTCCATCTCTATGTTCCATCAACTGAGAAAATGAAGCTAATTTGGGAATCTCACTATAGTCGGGTAGCATGACACTTCGGAGTAGATAAGACAATGGAAGTGATGCAACAACATTTCTATTGGCCAAAACTCCGATAGGATGTTAGAAAGTATATAAGGTCCTGCACGGCCTGTGTCATTTCCAAACTGACCATTAAGAAACAAGGCATGTACACCCCTCTTCCTACTCCTAATAGGCCCTGGGAATCCATATCGATGGAATACATGCCAGTCCTTCCTTCAAACAAGCAGGGAAATGACTATGTTTTCGTGGTTATTGATCAATTTTCGAAGGTGGTGATTATGGTCTCCTGTAAGAAGAGCATCACAGTAGAGGCCACTGCCAAACTCTTCTTCGAACAAGTGTGGGTACATTTTTTTGATACCACACACCATCATCTCTGATCGGGACAACCGTTTCCTTGACACATTTTGATCGAGCCTCTAGTCATGGCTGGATGCCAAGCTCACCAAATCCATGTCCTTCCACCCCCAAATGGATGTTTAAACCGAGTTTGTCAACATGATGATCGTGTATATTTTTCACATGTAAATTTCCAAGAATACAATTACAAAAACTCCATACATAGCTCAACTGACCACAACCCATTTTAGGTGGGGTTTGGATTTCAACCATTGGGTCCCATGGATGTTTCACTACCCCTTACGTCTGCATAGGTAGAATCTTCCCATGCATAAATTGAAGTCGACAAAGCCACACAGTTCATTGAACGAATCTAGCACATCTTCCAACAGGTTCGGGATAAGTTTCATAAGTCTAATGCCAAGTACAAGAAATACCATGATCAACACTGGGTGTCACACAAATTTCAGCTGGGAAATAAAGTTTGGTTGCATTTGCAGAAATAACTCCTTACAAGACCCCATCAGAAGCTTCATCCACTCCTCTATGGACGTTGTAGAAACACCAAGGTTGTGGGTGACAATGATTTTGAGCTCAACATTCATCCCTTCCTTGGCTTTCACCCAATGTTTAATGTGGACCTCCTTCGACCATACTTTCCACCATTATTGGACACCTCAAAGGTAGCAAAAAAATTGACACCGACAGAGCTTAGCCCTGATTGAATGGAACATGCATCCATTGATAATGTCATGGACACATAGGTGAATGGCACTCACCAACAAAATTTTCAACTTTATCATGTTGTCAAAGTAGGGAATGTCTTGCACCAAGGTAAGTGGCTCACCCAAGGCCAAATTCAATAGAAATTTCCTCATCTGATGGGGGAACTCAATGCAATGGAGACCATTGATTCCTAAGGGAGAATGATTGATCTAGGTGGATATAGGTGGCCAGGGAAATATTCCATCTGGATCATATATAGATGTCATCTTGGTTGTTTCAGTTTTCATCTTGGTAGTTTTTTTTCTATATTTTTGGGTCCTAAAATTCCCGGGTCGTTTTGAGTCCCTAAACAACGTTTTTTGGGCCCACCACAATCACATTGGTTATAGAGTCAAAGTATTATGGAATAATGTGTAGTCCTTGTATATACCTTTCCAACGGGCTATCGTGCACCTAGAATGACTATCGCATGCAAAAGTTACGACCCCAAGAAGTTGATGTACCAACTTACCCCAACGAGGCCCACATGACTTCTAGCGCTTCATCTCCTAGGGTTAGGTTTTTGGATGTCTAGATTTTTTACATTCATGATTGATGTAAAAAGGCCTTTGGAGACTCATTTTACTCATCTTATTGAGAATGAGTATAGTCGTCACATCTCTTCTTAGAGATAAGTTGCCACCATTCTAGCAAGCTTGTTTCAGTATACATTTTACAGTTTCAACATGTTTCTTATTTAATAGAAGTCGAGTTTTACTGTATGCATGTTATATTCACTATGTCTATATGTCAATATAATATATCTGTGTTTTCATTTCGTTCTACTCATAAATACATATCACAAATAATGCACTTTGTTGGTGGGTTTTGTTCACAAGAATGGATAAATTCCCCTTAAGCTCAATACTTGTGGGTTGAGCCTCAAGCAAAATGGTGATGGATTTAAACCAAACCATATATCTATTTGCGTATATCAAATCCTACTTTAGATAATATATAAAAATCCAAAGCATGAAATGAAATCTACTTAACATGAAATTTCATGAAATTATGCACATTATGTAAGTACTTTATTTAACATGAAATTATGCACATTATGCACATTATGTACATTGTCCTTATGGAATTTCATAAAAATAGGGCATTGAGGAAAATGCATGCACTGTTAGGGAAAAATTTAGGATGTATATATGTTGTTGTGTCCCCAAAATTTGGTGATGCAAAAACCTACCTGATGTGCATAAAGACTAAAAAATGCCTTGTAAAACCAAAGGGCCAAATTGTTAAAGTCGACTATATGAATCTACACGCCCAGAGTAGGCTAAGGCTCCATAATTTAATATTTAATTCATAAATTTATGATTACATAATTTATAATGTGTTTGTACAATTAGTAGTGCATTCACACTCCAAAAAAGGATGATTTTATGCACAAAGATTCATGAGATTTTGATGAATCAGAGGATAGTGGGTTATGAGAGAAATCAAGGTTAGTTTTGCATTTTCAGTCATAAAATAATCTATTTTAAAAAAATAGTCAAGAGATGCCTAGCAAAACCCTCAAAATGCACAACCTGTTTGTAAAAAGTAACCCAAGGTTGTATTATACTTTACATTTGAGTTTTGCAAGTTGTTGGGGGTGTGGTTAATCATAGTAGATCTATTCAAGTTTATTTTGCAATTGCAAGTTTATAAAGGGTTGTTGTGCAAAAGAGACAAAATTTTCCTTGTAATTTGTAAGGTTGAAACAATACCAGGTGACAACATTAAAATGCATGCCCAAGCTTCCCTATAGATCCAAAAATTGTTTTATAGGTTGTAAGATGGAGTTAGATATATGGTAAATTTACCTACGTCATATAAATTTCAATTGAAGAACATGATAGGTTTCTTTCATGCACCTAGATTTGGTATTTCATGTAAATTTGAAGGCAAAACTGCCTTAGAGTAAAATGCACTCCCTAGTCTTAATTTTGACCCAAATTGAGTGGTTCAACTTGCATAAGGGGTAGTTTGTAATTTTACACCTATCTATAAACTTGTATTGGCATTTGTAGATATAAACCTACCTGAAGTGCATAAAGGCTAAATATTGCCTTGTCAAATGAAAGGGCCAAATTGTTAAAGTTGACTATATGAAAATACATGCCCAAAGTTGTCTAAGGCTCCATAATTTAAGATTTAAATTGTAAATTGATGATTGCATTATTTGTAATCTATTTGTATGATTATTAATGTATTTACACTAAAAAATGATGATTTTTATGCACAAATATTGATGACATTTCAATGAATAAGAATATGGTGGGTTATGAGACAAATCAAGGTTAGTTTTTCATTTTAATTCATAAAAGACTCGACTATGAAAAAATTGGCAAGAGATGCCTAGTAAAACCCTCAAAATGCACAACCAATTTGTAAAAAGTAACCGAAAGTTGCATTATGCCTTAGATTTGAGTTGTGCAAGTTGTTGGGGGTGTGGTTTATCATAGTAGACCTATTCATGTTGTTTATTTTGCAATTGCAAGTTCAAAAAGGGTTATTGTGTAAAAGAGACAAAGTTTGCCTTGTAATTTGCAAGGTCAAAACTGTACTAAGTGGCAACATTAAAATGCATGCCCAAGCTTTTGTGTAGCTCCAAAAATTGTTTTATGAGTTTTAAGATGGAGATAGATATATGGTAAATTTACTTGTGCATCTAAAGTTTAATTGAAGAACATGAGAGGTTTCTTTGATGCACCTAGATTTGGTATTTCATATAAATTTGAATGAAAAAACTACCTCAGACTAAAATGCACGCCCTAGTCTCAATTTGAGCCAAATTGAGTGGTTCAACTAGAATAAGGTTTAGTTTGTGATTTTACACTTGTCTATAACATTGTATTAGAACTTTTGGACATAAACCTGCGTGATGTGCATAAATGCTAAATATTTCCTTGTAAAACCAAAGGGCCAAATTGTTAAAGTTGGCTATATGAAACTACATGCCAAAATTTGGGGAAGGCTCCATAATTTAAGATTTTAGTTGTTAATTGATGATTACAATATTTATAACATGTTTGTATAATTAGTAGTGAATTTACTATTGAAACTATTCTTATACTGATTGGGGGGTGAATCAGTATAAAATACTTTTTTTACTTTACTTAACCATTCATCAATCATTCATTAGCTGAGAAGCAATAATTACTTATAAACTCAAATCATAATGCACAAAACTAACATGGAAATCCAATAGGGAGAAAACCATAAAAATTATCTTTATAAATTCATGTAGGCACCAACCTCCTATTATAATATTTGTAGGCACCAACCTACTGGAGAAACCAATCCCATTAATTGAGCACCAACCTAGCAAGATGTAGGAACCAACCTACTAGAGACACCAATCTCCTCAATCGAGCACAAACTATGAAAGATATTTTGTAGGCATCAACCTACCAGAGACACCAATATCCATAGTTGAGAACCAACTCAGTAAGACCTATATAGATACCAACATAATATACTCATACACAAAGTACCTTTGACTTCACCTGCATGCTTCATACCATAGTCAAACCTTCAAACACTAGTCACATTTAGCCTTCATGACCTAGAGAGCCTCATAAAATCATTCCCAAAATATGATCCCAGACTTCAACATAACAACCTAAACAAAACACACTTTGCAACATCACATACCTTTAGTTCTTCATAATGCACCTTAAGAACAAGAAAATCCTTCAGACTTCTCTTGCACACCTTTAGATCCCAAAAATACACCCTAGCTCCTATATCACACCCCATATCTCTTATGTGCACATAAAATTGATCTCTTGCTTGTATTTTCTTCAAATGCACACATATGTCCTTTATTTATAGTATTTATGTCCTAACTTTTAGGGTCGACCTGTAAAGACTAGCTGAGCCAACCTTAATTTTCTGGTTGAGTTGTTTGAAAAAAAAATTCTTATCTCCTAATTCCTAGGGAGTTAGAGGGAATTCTATATATCATTGTAAATGTCTTGGAATAATATTTCTAACCATATAACCTATGCTCCCATTTGATCTAGGTATACAAGGGAAAAATTCCTTAAAATATAGGGTATCCAAATTGAGCATAAAAAATCCAAAAACAATATTTCCAACAATCTATATCTTGCAATATTTATCTTGGACATTCATAGTCTACCCCTGTCTTTGATATCAATGAAAATAATATTTCCAACAATCTCCCCCATTTTAATTCATGGAAACCCTTAGTCAATTCTGTAATACTCCCCCTGTCTACAAATCTCCTTGTGTCTGCAATTCTTCCTCTGTTTACAACTTCTCCCCCTTTAACATCAATGGAAAAAGGATGCACCCCCTTAAATTGTGCTTCCATTTACTGATGAGATGATAGGGATATCACCTTCATATTATGTTTGATATATTCAAATGTTTCTCTAGGAAGGGATTTGGTGAAAATATCTACAACCTATTCTTTTTTCATGCAACAATTCTTCAAGTGAAATATTCTTGACCTGCATTTCATCCTTTGATTTGAAAACCATTATGTAGTTTTGATTCTTCAAAATTATATTTCTAATTTCCCACTTCTTGACAATTGATCATTACCCAGGTTGTCTCTACTACAAGTATCCAACACTGATCCTTCTATTTGATTTTTTTTATTGAACAAACCTTCTACTCCAAAGTCATGGAGTTGGTCTTTTGAATGGGGTGAAGCTTTAGTTTTGAATTTATTTGAATTTGTTTCTACCTCCACATTCCTTTCTCACAAGGACCAATTATATGAATTATATCGTCCAAAAGACTACTATAAACTTGAATTTCCATCTTCACAAGGAAATGTCCTAGCCTTACCTTTTCTAGAAATGGGGTGTACATGTTTCGAGTGAGAATAAAAAAAATGAATCTCCCTTCCATATTCATCTAGCTTATCACATTCTTTCTCATAACAAACAATTTCATCTCTCCCTCTTTCTTGCTTTTTCTTCCTTTTCCAAACCTTTGGGTGTTCTTCTTTGTTTTTGGCAAGAACATCTTCTTCCTTGTTTTGTTTAGGAGGTCCTACTATGTTGCTTCTATAGTAACATGTTGTGTTCCCATAGTTATTGCATTTATAGCATTTCGTATTGTAATCAAGAAGAGGAGTAAATGAATTGTAGTTTCTGTTAGCAAACCCATGATAAATTACGGATTTGTTGCTCACGTAATCATCCTTTGAGGTTTTGTAAGGGCCTCTATTTTTGTTTCTCACATGTTCACTTCTTGTATAATCTATACAATCTATTGGTTTATGACCAAAATTGTTGCTATGAAAATAGTAGCCAAGGAAGATATTTTTATATTGGATTTTGAAATGCCTTCTTGGTGGAACAACTCTTCCAAACTCATTCTTTTTATTTTTGTGAGAAGAATCATGTTTTTGTTGGTCATCATTTCCTTTATTGTTGATTCTTTCATTGGTGATGGATCCTTTGAGAATATTATCATAGATATTAGGATTTTCTTCAAGATTATTATGATTCTCATCATATCAAAGACCAAAATTGATGAATCGTGACCTTTGGAAACTAATGATGTCATTTAAAGTTTTAATTCTGTTTTCAAACTTCAACTAAGCATTTGACTTCTTCAATTCCTCCTTTAATGAGGCAACTTTAGAATCTAACTTCTCACAAGTTTCTTCCTTTTCTTTGAGCTGACTTTTCACTACTTCTTCTAGCTGAATCTTTAGGCTAATCATTATATTCTCCATTTCTTCAAGATCATGATCCTTCTTTTCATTTTTTTTTGCAATTTCTCCTTCTACTTTATGTTATATTTTCTAATCATATATATATATTCTAGATAACTAACGATTTCTTCTTCTGAATTTGTATTTTCTTTCTATTTTTCTTTATTTCTTCATCAACAGGCTTTGTTGCCATGGTTATGGAGAGAGATTCTTCTTCATCGTCACTATCTTTTCTTTCTGCATATGGCCACTTAGCAACAAAATGTCCTTTTCTACCATAATTAAAGCATTTGAAGGCTATCTTACCTTTGTATTTTCCAGGTCCTCCTTTTATCCCTCTCACAAATTGTACTTCTTTAATCTCTGATTCAAAATTGGAACAATCACTAGATCTCTCTTCACCAGATGTCTCTTCATAATTTTTTTGTAGCTTATCCAAAATATTTTAGCTGATGTACACTTCATTACCTTGATAATCTCAGAATCTGATAGGCCACTCAAGATGACATATATTTCTTTTTTATTGTTTTCACTTGACACCTTTCCAACTTCATCTGTATAAATTGTTGTGATTTATTCCCAAATACCAAACCCAAGGGCCTTAAAATACATCTTCATTCTTATAATCCATGATGCATAGTTTGTTCCATCGAACAAAGGATCTCTGTTTATAGGGATACCTTCCTTACAATCCATATTTTCTCAAGATCTTCCTTCTAGTGGTTAAATTGTTTCTTAAGGAACTCACTTTTATACCAATTGTTCAACTTATTCTTATACTGAGGGGGGGGGGGTGAATCAGTATAATACGCTTTTTACTTTATTTAACCATTCATCAATAATTTATTAGATGAGAAACAAAAATCACTATTAAATTAAATCACAATGCACATAGTTTAATATGGAAACCCAATAGGGAGAAAACCATAAAAATTATCTTTATAAATTCATGTAGGAACCAACTTATTGTTACAATATTTGAAGGAACCAACCTGTCAAAGACACCAACTTAGAAATATGTTGTTATAGCAAGATTTTCCTCACCATTGCTATCTTGCATAGAGGTCCTTTTTCCATTTTCCCTATGTAGACTTATCAAACCCTTTTTTTCGATAAATCTAGAGCCAAAAATATATATTTTTCCATATATACGCTCCCTAACTGCTTTGCAAGATGCGTATACACTTGATGCTCCACTACAACTCGCGTATATCGGGATTTGTGCCAAAAAATAAAAAAATGAGGTCGGGTTTCCATGTCACGATAGAAGATCTCTGATCTTTGGCCTTCCATATACTATAAACGTTCTGACTCGGCCCTTCAGTTGCATTCTGGAGGCTATAAGAGCACAATTTAGAGCTATGGAAAAAAGAGAGAGAAAGCATTCAACTTTGAGAGCAAAGTTACCCTGGAGAAATTATTTCATATTGAGTCTACATCCATTTGTCCCTCAAGTCTGAACACAATGTTCATCCCCCAAGCTCTTCCCTTATTGTCAAGAGAATCTCTTTATCTCTTTGCTATGAGCTTTCCATTGATGAAGGATTGAAGTGGTGGAGACCCAATTGGAAGGAAATTGGTTTCTTGGTTTCGAACCGTGCCAAAATGGAAGTCTGTAATGTTGATACTTATGTGGATCAATTATTAATAGAAATAATCCTTTCCCGTTCGATCGATATCTTGAAAATATATGATTATTATCCATGGGCATGCTTGTAATGTTCATTAATGGATTGTGCTATTTGATGTGCTAACTCATTTTATATACTATCACTAAATACTTGCATCACTTGTTTGTTGAGAACTTCTTGCAGGTGTAAAGATTTGGGTCAAAGTGCTCAACGGTGGAACGACATCAAACGATTGGATTGAGGTAGGCTTCTTCCTCGTATTGCACATTAGTTTATATAGCACATGTTGGAATTGAGTTGATTT
>SNQJ01S0017044.1:40072-54241 GCA_010110895.2 Picea sitchensis
CATAAATGCTCAACTCATCACTTGCACTAGTGATTGAGGTTGTAGGGAAACTATAATAACAAATCATTTCACTAATCACCAAGTCAACCCAAGCTAGAACATAAACCAATGGTTTCATATCCAAATGTAGTAATAAAATTTAATTAATTTAGCATATGAATTTTTCACTTTAGTACTCACACACACACCTATCATATTAGAGGTATTTTGTTGCAACCAATGTTTGTGCCCTGTCCATACTTGACCTACCCTATAATGACCCAGTTATCTCTCAACTTCATTATGAAGCCTCTTTCATGTTGGACCACTCTCCCTTGAGTTGTCTTTCCTTACCCTAGATGTATGACCTCTTGAGATGTCTAGTGATTAGATACAATTCTTCCTTTCAACATTTATTTTCTTTGGACCTTTGACTCCAATTGGGTTATGTTAGACACTTTGTGTAAGGTACCATATGTATTATAATATGTATAAAAATGAATACTAAGTAGATATCAATGGAACAACAAGATATGGAGAAGAGTAATACTAGAAATAATACCTTTATTCAGAGAAAGCAATTTGAAAAGGCAGCAGGTCAATATCCTCAATAGAAATGGAGGTAGGTCAATATCCTCAATAGAAATGGAAGCAAATCAATATCCTAAAATTGAAGGTATTACAACCAATTTCTTCCAATATTTTTGGTATATAATATGTAAAGAAGTTCGCGAACTAGTGGAATAGTCTAGAACTTTGGGTAAGATTCTTCATGCCTTTAATTCAACTTTCCTTACTCTGGTACCCAAGGATCGTAAGGCATATACAGCAAACAATTTCAAACCTATATCCATTTTTAATTTTATCTATAAAACCATTACTAAATTTATTTATAACTAACTAAAATTGATTATGAACAAGATGATATATTCAAAACAAGGAGGTTTCGTGGAAGGAAAGGAAATGTTGGATATAATCATCATTTTTCATTATTCAATTCACTCTTTGAAAATTAATAAATATCTGGGGATTTTTATTAAGATTGATATTTTTAAGGCTTATGATCATCTTAATTGGGAATTCCTTCATAAAATGATGTATTCCTTTGGGTTCTTCTAGGAATGGATTTCTTGGATAAACAACCTGGTTTCCTCCACCTTTTCCTCCTTTTTGGTCAATGGAGCCCCTTTCCTACCTTCAACTCTTATATATGAACTATAAAGAGGTATCCCCTCACTCATTTCATCTACATAATTATGAAATAATGGTTGGGAATTTTCTTAAAGACCAATCTACTTTATAGTAACATTAAAGGCATCAAAGTTCACTAAAATCCAGATCCCCTATCTCACCTCCAGTTTCTTGGTGATACCCTTCTTATGGGTGATACCATGGTACACGGGGCCTATTCTCTCAAATTAATTATTGATAATTTCATGGAGGATTTGGTATCCCTAATTAACCGATGAAAATTCCAAAATTTATTTTTTAATGTTGATATTTCCATTCAAATAAATATCCCTAGAATCATGGGATTTCAAATGAGTCATTTTCCCTGTACATATCTGGAAAACACTCTATGAAATTTCACTTGGGAGTATATTTTGTAAAAAGTTGGGGATAATTTATCCAATTACACATTTTTTGTACCCTCCTTGGAATAATTTTACTAATCAAATATATATGGTAGTCCCTTCCTCTTTAACTTTTCTCAATTCTAGCCACTCGAGAAAACATCACCAAATCCATTTATAACATATAAAGGAACTTACTTTGGGGAACACCAAAAAAATAAAGGAAATGGAACCTATTATCATTGGATAAATTGTGTTTATTGAATAAGGTAGGAGGCCTAGGCATGAAATATCCCCTAATCATGGGGAAGGCCTTAGCAGGAAAGACATGGTGGCAATGGGTGAAAGGAAAAAATGACCCATGGGAAAACATATAGAAGGGAAAATATGTAAGCAACATCCATGAAAAGGAAATAATCAAGATGAAATAGGAATTTTATGATTCCTTAATATGGAATAATGCATGGAAGAATCAATCTCTCTTTCTAGACCACTACTTTTTGGAAATACAAGATGTCACCTCAACACTATTTTGGGAGGATGCATGGCAGCAAGAGAAAATTACTGGGAAGAAGTGTATTTTTATACATGAAAAAAATTCCCCTTAAGATATGGGCTATACCAAGGTGCATAACTATTGGGAAGAAATTATATCTCCCCAACCATACTCCAACAAATTTTGGATTCCTTGCAATAGATAGCCAATTATTTTGGACTTTGATGCAAGCAACGTCTTGATGGACACATTACAGCCGAGAAATATTCTCCACATAAAATTTTAAGATATCCTTAGATGGGGATATGAAGTTGATAGTAAATTTAAGATCAAAGAGAAATAAATAATTGGTTCCAAGCATGATAATTTAGACAAATACTAGAGTATCTAGCAAAAAGTATGGAACCTAGAAATATGGCTTAAAGTCTCAAATTTCCTATGGCTCGAATCTAGAAGGAAAACCATGACCTAGGATAGGATCATTAGAAAATGATATAAAGGCCCTTCTTTATATGTCATGTTCCAATTGGAAGGAGAAATAATAGAGCATCCCTTCAACAATTTTTCTAAAGGCAAAGCTCTATGGGACAAAGGAGAAACACTCTTTCAACAATTAGAACTTAGAAGAGATTATATCATCCAGACTCTATATAGTTAGATATCAAACCCTTTTAGAAACCTGATCCTGCATAGAATTTGGAACATTTTCCCTTGTTTCCTTATTTAGTTACATATCTAAGGAATGTAATAGGTGATAGTTCAAACAACAAAATTAATGCAGATAAGGAGAGGATGAAATGCCACTTAGCTACATCAAAATTATAAAATGAGGATGGGACACAATGAGATAATGCAGAGGTTGGACAGAGTATTGTTGTTGGATTTATTAAAGAATGAGTTTACATGTTGATTGATATTGATGTAGCTATCCAAGGTCTTGATATTCCTAATTTGATAAAGTTATTCATTAAGAGCATCTAACAACTTCATAAAAAAAAATTGCATGGTTATTTTCGAATGGATCCAAAGGTAAAACAATGAGAAAATAAGTTTGATCCAGTTGATGTGGCATTGATTACATATTCCCTTGGTTATGAATTCATTTCAAAGAACATGGTGGAAATTAGTATTAACATGAGCTTGAAAAAGAATCTAGAATAAATCCAGAAAATACTCTTGCATTCTAGGATTGGGGTTTGTGATCGCTATATTATGTGGATAAAGATTTCTGCACAAATCCATTTGAGAAAAATATTCCTCTTTTGTTGGGTTTCCTCAATGTGTGGATTGTATCCTTTCTTGGGTATCCAACTAGGGATATATTTCCATTTACTTGGGCTCTTGAGAATTTTGCATCACACATTCAATAACTCAGCATGGAAAGTAATGAGACAGAATTTGTTGTAGGTGTGGTATCCCAATACAAGTCCAAGGATACAACAATTTTCCTTGATTTATGGAAGAAGTGGAACAATTGTCAAATAATAGAGATTAATGGAATACAAACAACAATAAATTATCCTAATATCTTGAATAATTGGAACACCTAATGCAAGGTCTTATCCTCCAGAACTTGACTAGGGGGAGGAAGAAATTATTCCCAGATAAAAAATGATATAATTTGGAGAAAGAAATATCTATGATGTTTGGACACAAAGATGATAATCCCAATTTTATTCCACCAATGGATGAGAATATCTTTGTAGATAAAATTCAAGTTAAACAAAAGGATTGCAAGAAGAAGAGCCCCATCCTCTAGGAGTAGTATTCAAAGAAAAAGGGTGATGTTTTCGTTATGAAATCTAGGGATGAATATCCTAGCTTAGAGATCATTAGCAATAGTTAAAAATATATTTGTAAAGAAAACAAGGTGGATAGGGAGGATTCAAAACAAAAAAGTTAATTTCCCACAAGACAAACCAAGGATAAAGTATTGCTTCAGAATTTACAAGCATCAATTCTTTTCAAAATTGATACAGATTATGTGTCAAGCCATATCTTAGGTTAGTTGCTAGAAAATATGACATGCAAAAGTTATTGATAGGAGGTGGGTATAAGACCCTTTTCATCTTCAACATAGAATGGTCCAAGTAGGATATCATATCTTAATCTATCCCAATAGAGAGAAAAGAAGGGAATTAGTGAATGAATTCAAACCACCACTATTGGGGCACTTAGAGTTGGCAAGGCCTCTCTAAGGATTAAAAAATGATTTTTCTCTAACTCAACATTATATTACAGAAATCGAGCACATATAGAAACCAAGGTAACTCAAAAGAGTTATTAGTATTGTATTTTATATTGAGAAAGAAAAATCTTCTCATATAGGGTTTCAATGTTCTTCTCTCACCCTATTGGCATGAGATGGTACACACCATCAATGGTGCCCATGGGGTACAATATAGTACGCAATTAATTTTGGTTTAGTTAGGCTAAGTAAGGGTAGGCTAGGTTAGGTTGAGTTGGTAGGGTAAGAAAAGATAGGGTATGTAATATGATCATGATAGGTTATGTCAAGTTAGGGTTGGAAGGTGAGAGAAAGCTAAGGCAGTGGATGATAGGGTAAAGTGAGAATTAGGTTTGTTAGTGTAAAGATGCATATAGTTCTGAATGAATGAAATAAACTACATAAAATAAATGAAGTAAAGAACTATAATGCACATGAAAGGTAAATAACTAAAACATCATATAAAAAGACAAATTCATGAGTATTATGTATCTTTTAGTATAATTCATGCAACCTCTCCACATAGGCTAGTGATCAGTTTAAATTCTTAGTATGAATTCCTATAGAAATCAACGAACCATGAAATGTTAAATTTATGAAAAATAATTTAAGAAATAGACATGCATTTCAAAATTTACAAGAATATATAATACATAAGAATAAATAGCATTACCTTATTGATCTTCTCTTTGTTTAGAGAATATTTTGGTATTCTTTACTGAACAGGGCCAACCATGTGAAGGTGGAAGCTCATATGGCCTCTCACCCACCCCGCCCCTCGCATCACTCTCAATTCCCCATACCCAATGCATGTACTTGAAAATGAATTAATTCATGTGCAAATATGTTCTTTTGGTCATAACGAAACATTAAACATCCATTCATTAAGTACTTATAACATTCATTCATTCGTAGGAAAAACATTTCATGGCATTAGTTTATATTATCAAAAATAATGCCATAATGTTATTACAATCACTTCTTTTTTGGTTTTTTTCTTTTCACAAATTCAAAAATCAATTGATCATCTTCTACAACTTCTTTATCAAGTCTTTTTCTGCCTTTGTATCTTGTTTTATTATTTTCCGGGTCATGACTCACGGCATGGATGCTACTGTAAGGTGTTAGGATCTACTGAAATAATGAAGAAATCTTAAATTGATAAGTTTTGTTATTATAATTGCAAGTATTTCATTAATAAATACACATTAGAGTGGTTCTCTTTACCTGATGGGGTGACATCATGTACTTCATCTTCCCTTCTAGCTGCCTCATCTTGTACAGGATGACCCTCTACATGATCTAGAGTTGAAACATCAAAGATTACAATTGATACACTATTTGCAATTAAAAATTTTAAATTGCAATCCATACTATTTTTTTTGTAGCACATGAATACATCCATTACCAGGATACACAACATGACCTTTATTGGGTTGTTCTCCATCCTTGGCATTATGTGTATTGTCTCTTACATGCTTAAAAAAAAGAGACTCAATATTTTATGGCCAAAATTAATAATGAATAGACTGCGCAAGTAATCAATCTTAAATAAACTTTGTTGATTTTATTACCTACATGCAGGATGGATCACAGGAAGACTATGTTTTCCCAATTCCCAATCTTTTTCAGCATTCAATAACAACTGCAAAGTCGTGATAGAAGCCAAGCCTCAAGTCTTCCTTTGTGGGCACTTTGTTGAACCGATCAGCCTGCAATTTTTCATAAGATCATCAATTTAGATTTTATGGTGAAATAAACACAAATTTATATGCAATTTATTATTTGGATAAAATATTTGAGTTATTTATACTTACAATTCATGCCACCAGATTGGAATAACCACCAGGAACAAGCTTGTGTTGGCCATGTTTTTCTTATTTGGCCTTTGTTTCCTTTGATGTGTCTGGCAGCCTATGAAAAGTTTGAAATATGTTAGATGTTGCAAATTTCATGTAAAAATAAAGACTAATAAACATATAATTACATTGTTCAAAGTATTGCATACCTTCATGTGCTCAATGGTAGACAGGGATGATTTTAGGGGCTAAATTTTGCTCATGGGCTAATTTTCCATGGTTTTTTCAAAAACGAGATTCACTATTTTAAAAATGATTCGCGCAAATTCTATAGGATAAAATTATTTTACCTTAAAAATCACCAAAATTTTATAAAAACTATATAAAATCCTTAGAAATTTGAATATTTTTACAAAAATATCGCCAATCATTTATAGTTGGAATATGAAGAATTAGTAAGATTCGCCAAGGTTTATACATTTTAAAATAAATTTCCATCCTTAAAATCATCCCTGATGGTAGATTTCCTTATTTTTTAAAATCCCTCTCCCTTCCATCATACAGTAGGGATTTCCACTCCCTTACTGGAATCATTCGAGGGTGTTCATACCTAGGGTTCATTTCTAGATGAATGCTATATTTTTCCATCACAATATTTATATGTTGGTCGCCTTTCTTGAGGACCCCCGCTCAGTTGAAGGTCTCACCACCGAACAACCCATCCAAGCAATTAGTGAGCTCATCTTTTTAATTTTTACTTTGTTTATCACACCCTGTGCGAATGGTGGGCCCAAAGATCTCTAATGACCAATCATTTAAATGTTTATAAAAACATCATTTCCTGCAAAATGATCATGTGATCATTAGTTTAAAAAGAATGATCTATAAGTAAATTTCAATCAGATTATATATAATAGTTAAAACATTTTTTAAATACCTCGGATCTTATCTATCTTTATGGGAACGATATTTTCATCCACCAAAAATGTGGTATCTAGTGTTCTTGTGCTAGTGACACGGGAAGATCTAGGAAATGTTGCTTGAGAAATATCAATAATAGTCTTTGTTTCATTGACCCCTTGACCATGTTTTGCATGATCTAGCATGTGTCGACCAGTATAGGGTGCACCCACATTTTCTCTCTAGGGTGTCCTGCTATGTGTTTTCAATTGTTCAGTCGATAATAATGGCACATGATCAGATGCACATAGTGTTAGATTCTCATGATGTGATGACCCATCAAAAGCATCAATAGTACCACCAGGCCCCTCACCAAGAGTATGTGGATGCAAATAATCCTTTAAAAACAAACCATATTTTAGTTCATGACATATACAAGTAGAAAATATAAAACCATAAATGAATTTATCTTCTAATTAAATATCTCATAGCCTACATTCAAGGACTAAGTTTTCATCGTCAAACGATCAATATTTTCTCTAATCTCATTCGTTTGTGGCTAAATGAATACCAGACGAAGGATTTCCGCATTTAATTTTTTTAAGGAATTTTTTTCCATCTAAATGGGGTTCAGTGATGATGCGATGTCAACATCACACATGATATCATCCACATTGATATCTATGGATTTATCTGTTGATATATATATGTATCTTGTGACAGAAATATAGAAAACATTAATATCGAAATGAAACCAATATACTCACCAAAAAAAAAAAAAAATACAACATATTTCATTTGTAGAATTGGTATGGATTATACCGCTACCCCGAGGATCATGTCCTTTGATCCATCGGGGACTTTCCCCGATCAATAGCCTACAACAAAAATATTGAAAACATTAATATCGAAATGAAACCAACAGACTCTCGAAAAACATAATTAATATATTACTTATATTTAATTTGTACAATTTACAATGGGGTATACATGTTGCCCCGAAGATGGTGTCATCTGATTCATCGAGGACTTTCCATGATCAACAGCCTGCAAAAAAAATATTGAAAACATTAATATCGAAACGAAACCAATAGACTTGTGAAAAAACATAAATATAAATCATAATGCTTATATTTAATGAAACATATTGCTTATATTTCTTATATCGAAATGAAACATTAACAAAAACATAAGATATTAGATTCATTAATTATAGGTTTGGTGAAATGTTATATGTATCACTCCCATAGAAACAATGTTTGTATGTATTCGATTCAAATTGTAATTGATCAAAAACTCTTCCCCTGCAACTATTGATTTTATGGCACACACAAAAACATGTTTTCCTTCATGCCCCTCAAATATGCAATTGGGTTGTTTATTTGTAGACCTAGGTTATGTAATATTTATAAAACCTGCAATATTCTCTGATGCTTTTGACCTTCGATGAATGTACATACTCACTCCTTTATTTTGATTATTGTCTTTTAGCTATAAATAATTTGCAGACACTCCATATCTGTGCATATTGCATGTATATTGGACCAGCCGCATCCAATCTCTATAATTGTAGCAGGGTATAACATACTTCATCAATTCAGTACATCTGCCGTAACCCACCTTTATTCCATCCATGCAAAACAACCCCAAACCGTGTAATGACGATGGTGCAATCTGAAATATCCTCTCGTTCACGCAAATTTTGTGTTTAGACAAGATCCTTGGGTACCCATTGTTTCACTAGATGTTTTTACCTCAATGGAACCTCGATTTCGCCTATGGTCTCATCATCATAATAACATGACCCCCCTTTAGTGAGAAAAATTTCCATTCGTTTATGGAATTTTCTTCTAATATTTTGGCATCTAGTTGATCTCCCTCTTTTAGGCCTACTATATGTCTCACTTTCCTCTAGTCTCCCTGAACTTCCCTCACTCGAGGAGAACATATTTTACAAATACTTGTTTGGTTGTACCTGCACTCCATCAAATGAGAGAAATAGTTAAAAAAAATTCATAGAAGGATAAAACAATCTCTTGATTTAGAAATATGATTCACAATAATAAGAGTTTCATGTATATATTGTGGGCATTGGCCTTGTAGATATGTATGCCAACTATGGGAACATTAATATTGCCCAAACATTGTTTTGAAGAATGCATAAACAAGATGTTGTGTCATATAATACAATCTATTTTCACCTTTAGTGACATTGTCAGGTGATCCCAAAATTTTAAATGTTAAGTATTCTTAGAAAAAATCTTAAGCCTCCCTAAAAAAATTTGAAGACTAAATATTTATTCATTTCTGGAGCCAAAATACTTTGACTCTTTCTCCCTCTACAAGCTCCAAAACAAGAGAATTAATGGAATTGTTTCACTCGCATATCAACTTTAGATAACATTGCAAGCTTCATTCCAAGTTATCCTCTTATCATGAAAGAATTCATGAGATCAATAGGAGTCACACCCTCTATCATTTCAAAAAGAATTTTCATTCATGCCTCAAGTATATTTTAACCCCCAAAATGATTTTACTAGGTGTCACCTCCTTAAACATTTTTGGAGGCATTTCCTTCTTGTTGATAGGTTTCATTCAAGCCCCAAAATGACTTTAACTTGGGAGATAGTCACCTTCTTGAGATTTTTGGGAGGAATTGTCTTCTATTTAAGAAGCCTTGGGAGAGCTATAAAATATGGGAGATTATAACATGTGGACATTCAAGGACAATTTCAAGGGACAAAGACACTATGAAAATGGTTTTACATGGGCTCCAAAAGATGGGAGATTAATCCATGTGGATGACCAAGAATCATTTAAGGGGCAAATATTCTATAAGGAACAATATCTTATTGTTGTATATTTGAAAGACTCTATAGAATCTTTATATAATGTTGATTCTTGTATGATGGAAATGATTGGATAGAATCCATCTAAAGCCTAAAGACCCTTATGTTCTATTCAAATATGGTGAATTCATTTTTGGTTCCATCCATGAGAAGTTATTTATATTTGTTCAATAAAAAATGTTTAGATAACAAGCCTATGTTGTGTATCTAGTCTTATTTCAACAAGCGTAGAATTTCGAACACCAAGATCAAAGAAGGTAAATGAGATGGGTGAGAGAAATCCTATGAAAAATGGATTGCAGTAGTAATATTGTGTGATCAAAATGTATGATTCAAATATTATATTGATAAATTCATGTATATGATTTTCTTCTTAATGAGAGGTGAACACAATCCTTGAATGTTTGTTGGATAAATGAAGATCTAACAAACGGACAAGAAATTTTGAAGTGGGTGATTGGCTTATGTCCAAAGATTAAAAAATTATTAGGCTTTATGGAGTGGAAGTCAAACCTTTCATATTACCTCTCTTTCTAACCCTAAGAATATTTACCTTAGAATATGCTAGAAAAATGTTCAATGCAGATGAATTGCACTATCATCCCAAGTATCAAAATATGTATTTCTCATTTACATTCAAATTTTGATTTTATGTACATAATAATTTGAAGGTAGTGGACCTTGTCAAAGGATTCAGGGATCCTATGGTTTTGAGAAACATAACTCATGGAGATATGATCATCTTATAATCTCATATAAAATGAAATTTAGGTTGGTTTGAGATGTTGGTGATTACTTTTGGCCTCACCAACACCCCTAGTACATCAAATACTTCTTAATGATATATTTTTTCCAAACCTAGGATGTTTGGTAGTCATATATCTAGATGATATTCTTATTTTTAGTTGCACATGGGTCGAGTACTTGCATCTTGTTCATCCAACTCTAAAATTATTGCATAAGCATAAGTTATAGGTCAAAAGGAAGATATATTCTTTTGACTAGACCTCCTTGAGATACCTTTGGTTTCTCATTGATCAAGAAGGTATCCATGCCGATCTAGCCAAAGTGAAACTGTTAGCCACATGGTAAATAATTTAAATATTTTTCTAGGTGGTCTTAATTTTTATCAATGTTTCATCACCAAATTCTCCCACATTGCATGCCCCTTGCATCAATTATCCAATCAACGGGTTTTCACATGGAACATAGTTGTTGATGAGAGATTTCAAAGGATACACACCAACTTATGCTACAACTCCAGCTTTGCATTTACCTTATTTAAATCAACCCTTCAAAGTTGAGATAGATGCTTCTCATTATGTGATTGGTGTTGTACTTAACCATCGAGGTCACTCCATTTCATATCATTCTAATATATTTTCATATGCCAAACTGAATTATAGCACTGTGATAAGGAATTGTATGTGTCGGTGTAGGCCTTGAAGTAGTGACATCACTATATTTTGTGTAAGGAGACTATTTTTCATATTGATAATGATCCCTTCATATTTCCCAATTCTCATTATAATATAAAGGTGAAGGTGGTCATAGAAAATGGGCCTCCTAAATCCAATAGCTTCATGTGGTCATTTTCTATAAAAAGGGTAGTTCCAACAAAGTGGTTAATATGCATAATTTCCCCCCTATGTCAATGCTTAATGATTTGGCAGTTCATTGTGTAGTCTATTACGCATGGAAACTTATCTATCCTTTAAATCATTTTTTTGGCCCCATATTTTCGGCCCTTCAATAGCTACAAGATAAACCAAATGCCCTTCCTTCAACTAATGTTATGTGCCCAACACACTTGATTGATTAGTCCTCCTTCAATAAGCTCATGCCTCTTCTTATGGTAGACACTTTGGCACCATGAAGAGTCTCCAAAACTTGTAGTGTCACTTCTTCTACCCAACTGTGTAGCATCAAGTCAAATTATTCATTTATGCTTGTCCCCTTTGCAACACTAGCAAGATTGGCCACCAGAAATAAGGGCTCTACAATCCTTTACCCATTCCCTCCCATCATTTGGAATCATTGTATATAAATTTTATGAGTGGATTTCATATGACCTCTCACAAGAATGATTTCATCTATGTTGTAGTCAACCATTTTTGGAAGATGGCCCTTTTATTCCTTTCGCAAAGACTGCTTCAACCACTCAAATTGCATATTTGTTTTTTAGGCATGTTTGGTCTCAATTTGGCTTACCTCTTAATATCATTTGTTATTGCAATTCAAATTTTCCAAGGACATTCAAGAAAATGTTGTGGAAATTATTAGGCCTAAAACTTTATTTCTCTATTACTTTTCACCCCTCAAACCGATGGCCAAATTGAGGTAGAAAATTGTCTCCTTTCTCATACCCTTCTACATGCATTATACTCACAATAAACAATGAATACATACTTGCATTTCCTACAACATAGCTAAAATCACTCTATCAAAAATTATATTTTTTTTCCACCATTTGAGGCATGTTATGGGTATCAAAATCTTGCCCCATATGAATTATCTATCACTCTCCAGCCTCCCTCCTCTTCCCACCAGCTAAAGGAGCAATGTAGCACCTCCTCTTTTGCACATACGTTGGAACAAATTCATGAGTAGTTAACCACAACACTCCAATCATTTGAAGCACATTATAATAATTTTCAAGATCACCATTGAGTTCCCATGCACTTCCAGGTTAGGGATTGTGTTTGTTTGCAATTATATTAGCAATGTTTTAAAGCACAATGTCATCATAAGTTGGAGGCTCTCTGGGACGGTCCACATACTATTATCTAGAAAGTTAATGATAATTATTGTTAGTGATATTTGTCTTCCCAAATTGGTATTCGTAATGTGATCATGTGAGTAACTTTAACTCTATGAACCTCTCATGTTGGAAAAATAAGTTCAACTCATTCATGCAAAAATGAAAGCAAGCAAGTCCCAATTGACATTGTTTAGCCTTGTTGAGGAGGGGGTATCACTCATTTTCCATTCACCTAGTCGAATTACTTAGGCTCCCTTATTGTATGACTGTGTATAGATATTATTCTAGATTTCCAATAGCCACTTGTTGAAAACACATTTCTTGGATATTCACACAGGGAGGATCTGATGTACAGAGTTAGAGATCGAGCATTCATGTTGAGGAGGGAGGATCTATTGAAAAAACCAAGTATTCATGTACAGAGTTAGGGCTCGAGCACTCATGTACTTATCGACAATTTTGGTGGCATTGCTCAAGATAGGGATCCTCTATCGCTCAAGCTCAATCTCATCTGTCTCCAATGTCGCAGCTCTGTCTCTCTTATGTCTCCAATGTCACAGCTTCAGTTCTCCTCTAGCTATAATGTGGTGAGGTGAGGTATGGTGTAAACACAGAGTTCGATCGGTGAGGTAGGGTATCAATGTAGAGGTCGATCAGTGAGGNCTCAAGCTAGGGATCCTCTATCTCTCAAGTTCGGGCTCATCTGTCTCCAATGTCGCAGCTCTGTCTCTCTTATGTCTCCAATGTCACAGCTTCGGTTCTCCTCTAGCTATAATGTGGTGAGGTGAGGTATGGTGTAAACACAAAGTTTGATCGGTGAGGTAGGGTATCAATGTAGAGGTCGATCAGCGAGGTGAGGCCAACGCGAGAGTTAACAATGGAGAGGATTTTTTTAACTTTTGGATATATATATATATACATATATATATATATATATATATTATATATTATATATTATATATTATATATAATATATAATATAAATATTATTATATAATACACCATTATACAACTCTAGGTAAAATTCATAGAGATGGTTTTGTTCTGTTGGGAATGCAAGGGTCTATATGAAGTGAACTCTAGGTGGTTTTAAGAATCGAGATGGATCAATAATATTTTAGTTAATAAGGGGGTGTTATACAAGACCTTGACTTTGAAATGGTTTTTAATATTCAAAAAGTTCCCTTATATCATGTACATATAAGTTGTAATGAATAATATAATGTTTTTGATGATTCCATTAGGTAGGCATTGGTTACAACGGTTATAGGAAAACTCCTTTATTTGAAGATGCACCATTTATGTAGGGAATTTCCTTATGAACAGACCATATTGGCATGCTTAAGGGGGTATATCCATGATTACATCTTACTATCTTCACCAAAGATCTTACTATTTTGAGATATAACAACCTAGAAGGGCATGCAAGATTGTTTCTAGATCTACCAAATTCTTGGAACCTAATGCAGGAGCATCTGAACCAAATCATCTATTTTGACTCAAAAGGTAAAAAACATTTACTAAGGGAGTTGGTTACCCAATTGTTCATTTTTTTATGTAATAAAACTCTCGAATACCTCTAGA
>SNQJ01S0017044.1:93939-105837 GCA_010110895.2 Picea sitchensis
AGTGTAAGGATCCCAACAACCATTGTAACCATTGCAATATTGATGGCCATACTAAGGAAAAACACTAAAAAGTACATCTAGATTTGAACGCAAAGAATTGCAAGGACGCAAAGAAAAAGAATCTTCTAGCCACAAATTCAAGCAATCAGATCGAAAGTAGATCTAATGTGGATGAGATATTGTATGCATATTAGTGCAAACAGAGGTGAATTTTAGTATCCTTCATCACCAGGGAGAGAAGGAGATGGACAAACTCTTCTACATCAAGACCGAGGTCAAGAATACCAATATATATGCTTTGTTTGACTCTGGTTCACAGGATAATCTCATAACAACGGATATAATAAGCAAGATTGGATTGGAGGTTTGTGATCATCATATCCCCTATCCATTGGGTTGGGTAAACAAGGATGCAGAGATCAAGGTAATGAAAAAGTGTAAGATTTAAATTTTTTGTAAATGCATACTTTATTGATGAAGTGGTGTTGGATGTAGTACCTATGGACATGTGTGGTGTAGTGTTTGGGACCCCCTACATGTATATTACGGATTCAATATTCATGCGGATATCCAACCAATACCACCTGATTAAGGATGGTAACTCATATATAATCAACACACACAAAGGTAAATAAAATATCTCACTAGTAAGTGCCAACCAGGACAAGAAGTTTATTAGTTCCAGTAAGAAATGTGTTTTACTTTTCTTAAGAGAAAATTGTCCTGATGATGAGTAGATAAGAGTAAAGGAATCCCTAGAGGATTGTACTAAAGAGCACAAACATAAGTTGGAGGAGTTACTACAGGGATACATAGCAACGTTCCAAGAGCCTAAATGGATACCACTCAACACTGAAGTGGATCATGAAATAAAATTAATGCTACAATCCCCATTGTCTAACATTTGGTTGTATAGACAGTTTGTTCTGGAAGAAAATGAAGTGAAGAAGCAGTTGCAGTAGTTTTTGGATCAAGGAGTGATTCAACCGAGCACCTCGCCTTGTGGGACACCTATCAATATAGTACCTAAGAAGGATGGGACTTGGAATATATGTATTGATTACAAGCTTTAAGAATCAATACCCTCTACCCAAGATCAATGATTTGTTAGACCAATTGTAGCATGTCAAGTACTTGACCAAGTTGGATCTGAAACCAAGATACCACCAAGTATGTGTCAAAGAAGAAGACACTAGGAAGACCACCTTCAATACAAGGAAATATCTATATCAATGGTTGATCATACCATTTAGTTTATGCAATGTGTAAACTACATTTATAATATTGATGAATGATGTATTACACCCATATTTAGATTCATTTATTATAGTATATTTGGAGGATATATTGGTTTATATCTCTACCTAGGAAGAGCACATCTCACATATTATGCAGGTGTTAGAGACCCTGAAAAAGCACCAACTAATAGATAACCTCAAGAAATATGATTTTTCTCAGTAGTCATTAGTGTATTTAGGGTATGTGACTGGTGGAAGGGAACTTAAGATAGATCCCGCAAACATGGAGGCCATCATGAAATGGCCAGTTCCAACAGTTGTCACCAAAGTTAGGATCTTTTTAGGGGCAACACATTACTTGTAGAAGTTTATAGGTTCATTTTCACTAGTAAATGCACCACTCCACTCCATAACAACGAGTGGTAAGAGTTATTAGTGGGGGAAGAATCAACATAAGGATTTCGATGAGATAAAAAGAAAATCCAATCAAGCACTAGTTCTCCCAATAACAAAATTGCAAAAACCTTTTTAAGTGGAGACAGGTGAAAGTAAGTATTCCAAGGGAGCAGTTTTGATGCAAGGAGGAAGGCATATATACTATCACTCTAAAAAATTTCATGGGGCAGTTCTCAACTACCCTACTTATGACAAGGAACTCTATATCTTGGTTCAAGTTATCAAGAAGTGGAAGCACTATCTGATTGGAAATAAGACCATCATCCACACATATGATGCAGCAGCATCGCCAATGTCAAGCAAGCGTGGGGCAGGTGCCAACGCATTTTTGACATGTGATAAAATTAATTGAATCATTTTGAATATTGGATGCGCCAAACTTAATGTAGGAATTAAGGAAAGGCATACTCCCATATTGTAAACAGACCTTGAGTGTCCCGCTCTCGTCTGAATTAGATAGAGGCATTTATGATAGTTAATGCAAGTAGGTAGAATTGAATGTGTAGATTAGACAGTTTTAGAATGAGAGAGGGAAACGGGATATAGACACCCTCATTTGTATATTGTAACATTATTATGATTATGATTATTATGAAGAGCATAGAGGAGAAGCAGAGAGTTGTGTAGCAGACTCCATGTACAAAAGTTCTGAATTAATACAAGAAAGCTGTGATTCAGACTCATGGTGTTCATATATTCTCTGTGTATGCATTTTTGAATGTTATTCTCATGAATGTTTTACTCTTTCTGTCATGCAATTGTTTTTATGCTATGTATGAATGATTTCTTGTTGAATGTCTGAAATCTGAGAGAGAGAGTAAGAGAAATGAATTTCAATTGTTTCTCTATCTGAGCAAGAGTTCCTACAAGGAGTGTAGTTGAATTGTCCGCAAGGAGTGTGTCGACAAAGTGTTCAGAGGTTTGTCTCTGAAAGCTCAGGAGAGATAGCTTTTGTTCTCATTTCCTCAGAAGTGCAGTTGGGCACAGGAGCCATGCAAGGTGTGCGCAGGTTGAGTATAGTTTCAGGTTTGAAACTTGAGGAATTGTTGACAAACTGTTGCTGCAGGGAGTGCACAAAGTCGAGGGTGTTCAACACTAAAGTATTTGAAGGTTTGCCGCAAGGAGTGCGTGCAGGAGTTTCTGAAAGGTTTGAAGTCGTGGAAGGTCTCAAAAGGATTCGAACCTACTAAGACGTCGAAGGGAAGGGACGAACGGTCAAAATTCTTTGTAGAAAATTAGCGAAATCCCTCCAGTCGTTTGATCTGATAGAGAAGCAAGGAGGTTACGATTGTTTCTAGAGTTTCAAGCTCAGGAGATCATGATCCGTTGGATCCTCACCTAGTTACCCGTCAGTTGTAGGATCTGACTGGAGTTGCACGAGGGTTAAACTCTCACAGACAGCGTGAAGGTTCCGAAAGGCGTCGGGATATCGAAACTTTGGAATTCAGGACTTCGAGAGTCTAGAGGACAGGAGATCGGGTCACTTCATAGTGAAAACCCCGATCTTGATCTGGACCGTCCATCTATTGGGACACGTGGCAGAGATCAAGCACCCATCGGTATTTCGGCTACCAGGGTTTTAAGTTGACAAAGAAACTACAACATCGGGGAATCGCAAGTCATGAATTTCTGAGACTGAATCAGGACCGTCCGTTAGTTGAGACAGGTGGCGATAATCAAGAGCCCGTCGGCATTTCACATGTCATATTTTCGGGGTTCCGGAGGACAGGAGGACATCGGCATTTGACTTTGTGAAATCGCGAATGATTGAGGACCATCCATCGATTGGAACACATGGTGGAGATTGGAACCCATCGGCATTTCGGGATTCAGCATTTTGCGAATCCTGAAGACAGGAAGCACACACATTTCGGAACCGCGAAGTCTGAAACCTTGATAAGGAGGAAAGCTCCGGTGTGGGGCTGGCTGACGTCATTTCAACATATAGGAGGTCGGGGATCGAAACTTTGGGTGTTCTGAGGGAAAGAACCCATAAGCATTTTAGTTCCCGAAACCGCGAAGTGATGAGGACCGTCCATCTCTAGGGGATGCGTGGCAACAATCTAGGTCTTCGAAGGAAAATCCCAAAAGGGAGACCATTTCAGGAAATCGGGATTCGGAAGATCGGGAATTTTGAGGACAAAGGGTCCATGCGTTTCAGCATTCAAAAGCCCGAAATCATGAAAGACTTAGGACTGCGATCATATGAAATAGTGGTCACATGGACCAAAAGGTAGTCACGGGGACTAACCGCTATTGAAGTCATTTCGGCATTTTGGGATATCGGAGATTGGGGAATCGAGAAGGTTGAGGTTCTCGACAACAGGGATTGTGAATCCCCGAAACCCAAATTTTCGGTCGGGAAGAGACCAGGTATACGCATAAGTTGTGACAGGGGAAAGAGAAGGACCTATGAATTGGGTTTTAATAGAGATTCTAGTGAGGAATCGAAAGAGATTTGAATGATCCTTAAGACCAGGAGGTCAGTGCAGAGGCCTTTGCGAGGCAGAGGGTGTGTCTGCGTCAGGTTTGGTATCAGAGCACGGAAAGGTTTCTTTGCTTTCTGTAGCAGGGAAAAGGAGAATTCACCATGTCACCAAGGAGAAAAGATAGACAATCACCTGATCCACCAGAGGAGAGGGAGATGTCCAGAGGAAGGGGTAGGCAGGTGCAGAATCCAGAAGTAGAAAGAGATCTGCATAACATACGCACCAGACTTGTGGACATGGAGATAAGACAAAGGCACACAGCTGATGTAGGAAATATCAGTGAGTCCGAAAATGAAAATGATACTAGACATGAAGAAGAGGAAGTTGCAGCAGAAGATGCCGCAAACGAACATTTGATTAAGGCTATTGCAAGGATGGGTGCAAGAGCGAAAATGGACATTTTGGTTTATGAGGGAAACTTGGATGCAGAGGAGCTTCTAGACTGGATTATATCTCTAGACACATACTTTGACTATGAATATGTCGAGGAGGACAAGAAGGTCAAGCATGTTGTCACAAGATTGAAGGGACATGCAACATTGTGGTGGGATGAACTACAAGCTGACAGGCATTGCCAAGGCAAGCAGAAAATCAAAAGCTGGGACAGGATGATTACAAAGATGAAAGAAAAATTCATCTCTAGAGATTATCAGATCACTCTATTTCGAAGGATGCAGAACCTGAGACAGAAGTTGATGACAGTGAAAGAATACACTGAAGAATTCTACAGACTGAACATCAGGGCAGGTCATCGGGAAAGCGATGATGAAAAGGTTGCCAAATATATGAATGGCCTGAGATACGACATCTAGGATGAGATGATCATGTTAACCATCTGAACGGTGGAAGATGCTTATCAATTGGCTCTAAAAGCTGAAGAGAAGTTGAGCCGAAAGCAGGGTCAAAGAGGGCAAGGCAGAAGTCAGCCCAGAGGCAAACCAGTTGCCCAGGATAAAAAACCAGAAGCCCAAGGAGGACTGGAAGAAACCTCAGACTTGAATTGAGAGAGGTGGAACCTCACAGTGAGGACAATATGCTGAACAGAGAGGGAAGCATACCGAACAGAGAGGAGATTATGCTGATAATAATGTTTTTCCTCATACCAGAGGTAGAGGAAGAGGAAGAGGTGGAGTGATAAAGTGCTTCACATGTGGAAAGAATGGGCACAAGTCTTATGAGTTTCCAGATAAAAGGAAAGAAGGAGGAGAAGCTCACATCGTTGAAGAACAAAGGTGGGATGTTGAGGCAGAAGATGTTGAAGGCAGAAGATCGTTGATGATGCGAAAATCTCTTTTGACACCAAAGAAGGAGGTGGAGAGTTCAGTCCAAAGAATCAGACTTTTTCGGACTGCTTGCAAGACCAAGGATAGGGTATGCAAGGTCATTGTAGATAGTGGTAGCACAGATAATCTCGTTTCAACCGAGATGGTAGAAAAGCTGGAGCTGGAGACGATTGATCATCCAAGCCCATACAGAGTTTCGTGGCTACAAAAAGGACATCAAGTAACTATCACTAAACAATGTTTAGTTGAATTTAAGATAGGAGGATATAATGATAATATACTCTGTGATGTTATTCCCATGGATGTTTGTCATCTATTGCTAGGTATACCATGGCAATATGACAAGAATGTGATTCATGACGGAAGGATGAACACATACACTCTAGAGAAGAATGGGAGAACTCACATGTTGCTTCTAATCAAGGATAAGGAGGTGAAACCTGAAGTAAGTAACACTGTACTTCTCATGAGTGGGAAGGAACTTCTTACCGAGGTAAATAAGAAAGAAGAACTGCAATTCATTGTGGTTAGGAAACTGAAGATTTTTTTGACTAGCACAAGGATAGATGATTTACGAGAAGAAATTCAGGAACTGCTAGAAGAGTTCGCTGACATAGTAGTGGATGAATTACCTCATTCATTGCCACCAATCAGAAGTGTGATTCATCATATTGATCTCATACCAGGAGCCAGTTTACCAAATAAATCCACGTACAGATTGACGCCGCAAGAGAATGAAGAGGTCAAAAGACAAGTCCAAGATTTGTTGGACAAAGGGTTGGTCAGAGAGAGCTTGAGTCCATGTGTTGTTCCAACAGTACCCAGTCCAAAGAAAGACAGAGGCTGGAGGATGTGTACTAACTCGAGGGCGATCAACAAGATAACTATCAGGTACAGATTCCCATTATCGAGGATGGATGATTTGATGGATTGCTTAAGTGGAGCAAAAAAAATTTCGAAGATTGATTTGAAAAGTGGATATCACCAGATTTGCATGAGAGAAGGTGATGAATGGAAGACAACATTCAAAACCAATGAAGGGTTGTATGAATGGCTTGTTATGCCGTTTGTCTTAACAAATGAGCCAAGTACCTTCATGAGGCTGATGAATGAAGTCCTGAAGGATTTCATTGAAAAAATTGTTATCGTATATCTTGATGATATATTGATTTTCAGCAGGATGGAGGCTGAACATCTGAAGTGTTTGGCTATAGTGATGGAGAGGCTACAGCAGGAGAAACTGCTAATAAATATGAAGAAGTCCTCATTCATGAAGATAGAGCTCATCTATTTGGGATTTGTTATTTCTACAGATGAGTTAAGAATGGATCCAGACAAGGTGGAAGTGATCAAGAATTGGCCATCACCAAAGAATATCTTTGAGGTGAGAAGTTTTCACGGATTGGCTAGTTTCTACAGAAAATTCATCAGAAATTTCAGTGGAATTAGTGCACCGATGATGGACACAGTGAAGAAAAGACACAAATATTTTCATTAGACGGAAGAAGCTCAAAAGAGTTTTAATCTATTGAAGAGGAAAATCACAAAACAACCAATTTTGGTGTTGCTGGATTTCCAAAAGACATTTCAAGTGAAATGCGATGCAAGTGGATTTGCAATAGGGGCAGTCTTGAGTCAAGAAGACAGGCCGATAGCATACTGTAGCGAGAAGCTGAATGAAGCGAAAGTGAAGTACTCCACATATGATAAGGAGTTCTATGCTATCATTCAAGCATTGAAAAAATGGAGGCATTACTTGATTCCGAAGGAGTTTGTCTTATATAGTGACAATCATGCATTGCAGTTTGTAACTCAACAGGAGAAGTTGAATCAGAGACATGTAAAATGGGTTGAGTATATGCAAAATTTCACTTTTGTGATCAAACATATTTCTGGTACTGCTAACAAGGTTGTTGATGCTTTGAGCAAGAAGTGTTTGCTATTGCAGGAATTCAGAGTCAAAACGTTGGGTTTTAATGATCTCAGGGACATGTATGCAGGTGATCCAGATTTTAAGGAGGCGTATGAAGCAATTGAGAATCCAATTCTTAGAGATGGAAGCCAGTGGGATGAATACATGATCCAAGAAGGATTTTTGTTTAAAGGTAATCAGTTATGTATTCTGAAATGCTCCATGAGGGAGAATTTGTTGAAAGAGAAACACAGTGGAGGATTGGCCGGACACTTCGGTCATGACAAGACATTATCAAAGATGAATGAATCATACTTTTGGCTAGGGATGCAAGCATAGGTCAAGATATTTTCGAACAGATGCAGAATATTCCAGCATTCGAAAGGAAGGAGGCAAAATGCAGGGTTTTATCAACCATTGCCCATACCTGAGAAGCCACGGGATGAAATCAGCATGGATTTCATATTGGGATTGCTAAGGACACAAAGAGGGTTTGACTCAATCTTTGTGGTGGTGGATAGATTTTACAAAATGGCACATTTCATTCCATGTCAGAAAACCAGTGACGCAACTCACATTGCGAATCTGTTTTTCAAAGAAGTCATTCGACTTCACAGCTTACCAAGGAGCATAGTTTCGGATAGAGATACAAAGTTCGTAGGACACTTCTGGAGAACCTTATGGAAGAAGCTGGGAACTAACTTATCATTTAGTTCAGCTTATCATCCTCAGATGGATGGACAAACTGAAGCAGTGAACAGAAGTCTGGGAGACTTACTGAGAAGCCTGGTGACAGAACACCACAGCCAGTGGGACAATATATTACCACAGGCCGAATTTGCTTATAATGACTCGGTAAATAGAAGCACAGGGAAGAGTCCATTTCAGATTGTTTATGGAATGTAGCCAAGGGGGATTTCTGAGTTGAGGGATTCAGAACAGATTTCAACTAGGAGTGCTAGTGCAGAAGAATTCGCAGAAGCGATGAAGGAACTTCACAGCCAGGTGAAGGCCCGATTGCAGAATTCAAGTCAGGAGTATAAACGCAGAGTAGATCGGCACAGGAGACAACTTCAGTTCGAATTTGGTGACTTTATTCTCACACATTTGAGAAACGAAAGGTTCCCGAAGGGGACATATAACAAACTGAAGATGAAGAAAATTGGACCATGCAGGGTCTTGAGAAAATTTGGGACAAATGCTTACGAGATTGAATTACGAGATGGGATCAGAATTTCTCCAATATTCAATGTCTCATGTTTGTACCCATATAAGGCTAAGAAAGCAGGAGCAAGCGATAAATAGCCAGAGGTTCAGTGGCGAAAATAGATGCCAGTTGCAGAAAAGTCGCAGATGGAACGCATACTGGATAAAAGAAGCAACAAAAAGACCAAAAGGAAAGAATACTTTGAGTATTTGGTCAAGTGGAAAGGCCATCCAATTGAAGATGCCAACTGGGAGAATGAAGCAGAGATCCAGAGGCATGGACAGACCATGTGCGAGCTCATGGACAGGAGCCCATGAAAATTTTCAAGCGAGGGAGTATGATGCAGGAGCATCGCCAACGTCAAGCAAGTGTGGGGCAGGCACCAACGCATTTTTGACATATGATAAAATTAATTGAATCATTTTGAAGATTGGATGTGCCAAACTTAATGTAGAAATTAAGGAAGGGCATACTCCCATATTGTAAACAGACCTTGAGTGTCCCGCTCTCGTCTGAATTAGATAGAGGCATTTATGATAGTTAATGCAAGTAGGTAGAATTGAATGTGTAGATTAGACAGTTTTAGAATGAGAGAGGGAAACGGGATATAGACACCCTCATTTGTATATTGTAACATTATTATGATTATGATTATGATGAAGAGCATAGAGGAGAAGCAGAGAGCTATGTAGCAGACTCCATGTACAGAAGTTCTAAATTAATACAAGAAAGTTGTGATTCAGACTCATGGTGTTCATATATTCTCTGTGTATGCATTTTTTAATGTTATGCTCATGAATGTTTTACTCTTTCTATCATGCAATTGTTTTTATGCTATGTATGAATGATTTCTTGTTGAATGTCTGAAATCTGAGAGAGAGAGAGTAAGAGAAATGAGTTTCAATTGTTTCTCTATCTAAGCAAGAGTTCCTGCAAGGAGTGCAGTTGAATTGTCCGCAAGGAGTGCGTCGACAAAGTGTTCAGAGGTTTGTCTATGAAATCTCAGGAGAGATAGATTTTGTTCTCATTTCCTCGGAAGTGCAGTTGGGCACAGGAGCCTTGCAAGGTGTGCGCAGGTTGAGTATAGTTTTAGGTTTGAAACCTGAGGAGTTGTTGACAAACTGTTGCTGCAGGGAGTGTGCAAAGTCAAGGGTGTTCAACACTAAAGTATTTGAAGGTTTGCCGCAAGGAGTGCATGCAGGAGTTTTTGAAAGGTTTGAAGTAATGGAAGGTCTCAAAAGGATTCGAACCTGCTAAGTTACCGAAGGGAAGGGACGAACGGTCAAAATTCTTTGTAGAAAATTAGCGAAATCCCGCCAGCCGTTCGATCTGATAGAGAAGCAAGGAGGTTATAGCTGTTTCCAGAGTTTCAAGCTCAGGAGATCGTGAGCCATTGGATCCTCACCTAGTTACCCGTCATCCGTAGGATCTGACTGGAGTTGCACGAGGGTTAAACTCTCGTAGGCAGAGTGAAGGTTCTGAAAGGCGTTGGGATATCGAAACTTTGGAATTCAGGACTTCGGGAGTCTAGAGGATAGGAGATCGGGTCACTTCATAGTGGAAACCCTGATCTTGATTTGGACCATCCATCTATTGGGACACGTGGTGGAGATCAAGCACCCGTCAGTATTTCGGCTACTGGGATTTTAAGTTGACAGAGAAACTACAACATCGGGGAATCGCAAGTCACGAATTTTTGAGACTGAATCAGGACCGTCCGTTAGTTGAGACAAGTGGCGATAATCAAGAGCCCACCGACATTTTGCATGTCGTATTTTTGGGGTTCTGGAGGACAGGAGGACATCGACATTTGACTTCATGAAATCATGAATGATCGAGGACCATCCATTGGTTGGAACACGTGGTGGAGATCAGAATCCATCGGCATTTTGGGATTCAGCATTTTGCAAATCTTGAAGACAGGAAGCACACACATTTTGGAATCGCGAAGTCTGAAACACCGATAAGGCGGAAAGCTCTGGTGTGGGGTCGGCTGACGTCATTTCAGCATATAGGAGGTCGGGGATCGAAACTTCGGGAGTTTTGAGTGAAAGAACCCATAAGCATTTTAGTTCCCAAAACCGCGAAGTGACGAGGACCGTCCATCTCTAGGGGACGCGTGGCAGCAATCTAGGTCTTTGAAGGAAAATCCCGAAAGGAAGACCATTTCGGGAAATTGGGATTCGGAGGATTGGGAATCCTGAGGACAAAGGGTCCATGCATTTTGGCATTCGAAAGCCCGAAATCACGAAAGACTTAGGACTGCGATCATATGAAATAGTGGTCACATGGACCAAAAGGTAGTCACGGGAACTAACCGTTGTTGAAGCCGTTTCGACATTTCAGGATATCGGAGATCGGGGAATCGAGAAGGATGAGGTTCTTGAAAATAGGGATTGCGAATCCCCGAAACCCAAAATTTCAGTGGGGAAGAGACCAGGTCTACACAGAAGTTGTGACAGGGGAAAGAGAAGGACCTATGAATTGGGTTTTAACAGAGATTCTAGTGAGGAATCGAAAGAGATTTGAACGATCCTTAAGACCGGGAGGTCAATGCAGAGGCCTTTGCGAGGCAGAGGGTGCGTCTGCGTCAACACATCACCAGTCGCTATAGTATTTGCAGGCCCAGAGTAAACTATAGTGAACCATACATTACAGATGGAAGTTTTTTTCACAATAGTTCCATCTAGTCATCAAGGATAAGAAGGGAAACATAAACATGTTGGTAGACATGTTTTCAAGACCACCCACATCCAATATTACAACTTTGGAAACTCTAATTCACATGGAGCATTTTACCCATGATGCCTACAAAGAAGCATACACACAATATGAGGACTTCAAGGAGGTGTTTCAATAGATACAGGGCCAAATTTTTATAGAAGAAGGTGACAATAAGGTTGATTATCATCTCAAGAATGGGTTACTCTAGAAGCTAGACAAGATCTGTTTTTGACACAAGTCAGATCTAAATCATTCCAAATTATTTACAGTATTGGCCTATATCCAAAAATGTTGCTAACAAATACCAAAGTTATTGAGACCCTATTTTCCTTAGGGTGCTCTAAACCCTTTACAGGGTGCCTAGGATCGATCTACTCTTTCTTTCATATGTTGGCCCTTTTCCACAAGACCAATCTGTTGAAATAATGTAACTGCAAAGTGTATTTTTATTATTATTTGATATATTATTCATTGGATCAATCCCCATTGTGGATTGATCATGTCGGCTATTGTAAAAGGACCAAATCCCCTTTTGTGGATTGGTCATAATGTAATTGTAAAAGGCAAAAGAAGCAGTCGGCCCCAGAAT
>SNQJ01S0017045.1:0-26278 GCA_010110895.2 Picea sitchensis
TTTCTCTCTGCATTTCTCTTTACTTCACAATTTATCACCCAAGCCACGTGGAGAGAAGAATATTGTTAGGTGTTTGTCATTTGGAACCTTCCACTAATAATAGATGAGGAATTACATAGGCATTATACCATTGCGTGGGATTATGCTGGGTGCTCAATGCAAGGTGAGGCCAAGTCTAGTTCTAAGTGAGCACATAGTTAAGAGTTCTCTAGATGATACTATAACATCAACATTTGGCATGGGATGAGAATTTCTGCAGACATGAAAATGAAGAAGATAATTAATTTTGTTGGAACTGATTTTTATAACAACATGGGATTGAGATGATTTTCCGTAGATGAGGGTCCTCCATCTTTCAAATCCTATGTGAATTGTATCAATTGTCCAAATGGAAAGGCTCTTCTCTTTTTCGATCTGGTCTTGACCTTTTCTCTTAGGTTTTGTGGGAGTGGGGGTCTGGGTTACATCCTAATTACACTCACGGTATTATACCCTTGACTAGTTTCTTCTCTTATTTCAAGTTCTGAGAGTATAATTTTCTTCTTTGAATCTAGAGGAAACAAGGACTCCTATCCCCTCAAGTGCAGGTTGCTAGTGGGTAAGGATCTATGGGTCACTAGTTTCATTCTTCTATCTCACATACACAAGGCTCTTGCCTCGCTTAGTATATTCCTTCACCTTCTCGTAGTTTGGTAGTGGATGCTAATACTGTCTTGCAAATTAAGAGTCTAGGCTCTTTAAGATTTTAGAGGAACCAAAACCTAGGCACTCAACATTTGGAATTGCAAAACAAAATTGGACGATACACACAATGCAAATAATGTTGAATCTAGCAAACACAAAATGAAAATAAAGGGGTAGGCCATGGTGCCAAAGGACAACACAAACATGTCTGGATTCAATGGACTTGGTGTTGGATGTAAACTGTCAAGGCTTATCAATGATACCGAGAAAATACACCCCAACATATTCAACAGGCAATGAATGAACTGGAAGGCTCCGTAAAAAAAATGGGGAAAAATGTCCAAGCAATATGTTTGAGAGAATTTCATGACTAGGTCATGGAACTAAGATTCTCCAGGTCTCACAACACCAAAGTGTTGATATCTATGGAATTATACTGGACGAAAAAGACTTTGGTTTCCACCGCATTGGAAAATATAGGGCAAGAGGAAACATAAACATGTTACAGACTACGCAGATTGAAAGCTAAGTTTAAATTTCTCTGTCGAGATGTATTTTGTTTAAGTTTCAAGGTGACTAACTCGAATGCTAAAGTAGAGGAGGAGGCAATGATATAGGTTGCTAGAACCTATAACTTGAATGGAACACGGGACAATCCAATCATCAATGAGGATGATGCATGTCAAAATATCTTGAACAAAGGAAAATGATATATGACCACTTTGGAACAAAGCTCCTCTAAACCTAGTTCACCTTAATATGCTCTATGGTTATCTTCCCATGTATTCTTTTTCGGATGTTTTGTATCTCATTTTATATGTTTGATGCACTTATAGCGTTGGTTGTTACATGTATGAGGCTGCCAACACTCTTTTTTTTTAGTTAGTTATTCTATTATATTGATGATTCTATTTGTTAGCACAAATATAGTTTAAAGGATTGAATATGTCTAATTTAATTCAACTATTGAAGTCCATCCAAATGTATCTTAGCTATATTTCTCTTTTTTCAACATCATTGTAACATTCACCAACCCTATCGAGGGATTTTTTTTCATGCAAGAGAACACCTACCCATTGTTAGATTAGGCAGTGTCACTTTAGAGATGATGTACTCACCTTAACGGGGGAATCTTGGGTGACCCTAGGGGGAAATGAGATGGAAAGTGGTATGGTGGAAGTGTGGCCCCTACAGGTGAAAATAATGAGTGCATAAAGGCTTGGGAAAGAGTGTTGGTGGTAGCCAATGGTTTCCAAGAGGTAAGAGGTACTAGTACCTGCAAAGGGTGATTGTACCTGCCCGAGACAATGAAAATCCAAGTATGGACGTAATATGTTAGGTGGAAAAGAAATTTAATATTGTTGTCCCTAATTGTAGCAGTAAAAAATAGATATATCAACAACAAAATATAGTAAGAGCTGCAAATAAATATTCTAAAATTCTAGTGTAATAAGTAAGAGATAAGCTAGTAAACACTAGTTTAGCTCAAGTATAAAAGAGAAAGACTTTAGCTTGAATCAAATATGAAATGAAATAGTGTTGCATAGATACTTTTTCAGCCTTATGTATATCTCATTCAATTTATTACAGACAAGATATCAACCATCAAAACTTGCTAACAATCCACCCAAAAAGTGTTCTAGGGTTAGTAGATCAATGTGGTAATCTCTTAGCAACTTTCAAGAGTTGAAGACTTAAGAAGTTTGCATTAGGTTTTTTGCAACCCTAATATATGTACATAAAATTTAATAATAGCAACAAGAATCACTTAGTCAAAGATGATGCCCTAGTGGGTCAACCAAGTATATAAAGCATAGAATTTATTCCAATTTAGACAACCACGTTAACCACTGCAAGATTTTATTTCTCCAATGAAATTATACTAGTCTCTTTAGCTATTGGGTTATGGAGTTAAGTAAATAAATAGATAACAATGATATCTCCTTTTGGGTCTAAACCCTCTTACTCCCCAAGGCAAGAAAATGCTAACTAGGAGATACTAGGAGGGTGTAAACCCATTTACTTATCCTAGTAAAATCTTGTGCAAGGAAGAACTTCTAGAAAAAAATGATAGATAATGGTGGGGTTGTAAATTCTTATACTCCCCAAGCAATCTAGCAAATCAAACTTGTAACCAAGCAATGAAGCATCAACAAGATAAATCCTTACCTAGTCAAAGAAATGAAAAGACAAACCTCCTTTTACCGAGATAAATCCACTGTAAATGAAAAAGAAAGGATCCAAGAGAGGTAGAATAGTACTTCTTCCACCAATAGCATGAATAAAAAAAAGAAAAGAGCACAAGAGAGAAGAGGTTTCCCAAACAGGGCACAAATTTCAACTTTTAAGGCTTCTCATTGTAAATGTGTTGAACCTGCACAAAATAGATCTAGCTAAACAATAATACACACATTTGCAGAGAGAATTGGAGAAAGAAGAAGAAAGAGAGAAAGAATGAAAGAATTATCATTAACCATTGTGAATAATGAATAATTCAATCATGATGTACTTGGTGGTCTAGAGTGATATGAACACACATGAGTAGTTATAGGAGTGAATTTCCACCTAGTCTAGTCTTTGAGGCAGTTACATGAGTGAACTGCCACCTAATTGAGTTAACTGGTCAACTAGTCTTCACTTAACTGACTGAATAGAGAGTAGTGAGGATTTAAATCAGGGAATCAAGGATAATGCGTCAGTCTGGTGATGATACCAAGGCAAGGTTGAATTAGCATGGTGATGATCCCAATGTTGCATGGTGACAAAACCAATGCAACATCTAAACTCAACTCAACTAGTCAAACTAAAGTGTCAACTGAAAGAGAATATTCTCTATGTGGAATATTCTCCCCTAAAATATAGGAGACTAAATAATGACTAATTATGACTAATAAAAAAAGAAAAACCTTAGGAAAAATAAATCCTAGGTGTGTGTGAAGTAACTCGAGCACGCACATGAAAATCACTATAGTGAAAATAAAGAATGGGTCCAAACAATGAGGCCATGTTAGGTACCCAAATACAAAAGATACACTAAAAATAAAGTGAGGAAAGAGGGAAAACCTCATGGGAACCCCCCCCCCCGCAAGGTACAATCTATGTAAAATGAAGAACTACAGTTGCTAGGAAATTGTGTCCTTCACTCCAAGACAACTTCGTAGAGAATGAAACTTCTTCTCAGTGAAGGTGTTGGTGAAGATGTTTGTTGTTTGTTCTATTGAGAAAATCTGTTTTGCTACAGAGTATAGGGAAATATGTGTTGCAACTGAATTCCTGCCTCATGGAAAAGATTATGGATCTCATGATTTACATACTCTATCCCATTATTAGTTCAGACGACTTTGATATTCTTTCCAGACTGTGTCTCAACCAAGGCTTTGAAATCTTTGAGGTGTGGAAAGACCTCATATTTTTTCCTCAGAAAGTAGATCCATGTAAAACGTGGGAAATCGTCAACAAAAATGAGAACAAACCTCATTTTGCTAATGGATGGATGCATAAAGGGACCCATAAGGTCATTGTGGATTAGATCTAAAGGTGTAGAAGATCGCTGCGATTTTCCTTTGTCGAATTTCTCTTGAAGGTGTTTTCTGAGAACACATCCCTCACATACTCCCTTGGAGAAATGGATGTCTAGTAGAACATCAAGTAATTTGTGTTTTCTAAGATGTTGCATGTATTCGAAATTCAAATGTCCAAACCTTTTGTGCCATATCCTACTACTTTCATTAGCATGAGTAAGAAGTAAAGAAGAAGTTGCATGTATCTGAAATTCAAATGTCCAAACCTTTCGTGCCATATCCTACTACTTTCATCAACATGAGTAAACAATAAAGAAGAATCAGGTTCAATGAATTTAGTAAATGTTTACAATCTAGACTGATGATTTACCTCATCGGTAGAAACCCTCTAGTTGGTTTGGATGTCGTATATGTCCATAAAATTTGGTTTGAAGATGAATTTCTTTCCGATTTCGAAATTTGTCATCTAATACATGGAGAGAACGTTGACAAAAATTTTGGGAACTTGTAACACATTCTCGAAGCTTCCATTGGTGAGTTCAATCCTTCCTTTGTCGGTGAATTTGACAAAAGATTTGTCCCCCATCAGAATAGGAGGACCTTTGCATGCATCCAATGAAGAATATATTTCTTCTGAGGAAGCTATGTGATGTGATTCTCTTGAATGTATTATCCAAGCATCAGGAGAGGAGTTGATTGCAATCAAGGCATGGCTAGAATTGCCTTTCTTGGAATTCAAATTTTTTGGTTTCTTCTTCTTTGCACCCTCAGGGATACGATCTCCAAGGCTGTCTTTCTGAAGTATCTGAGACATCAGATCTATTTTCTTTTGCATGCATGCGGATTCTGAATGGAATCCTTTGTGACAATACGTGCATTTCTCTCTTTTTCTTCCCTTTTCCCCTTTGGATCAAAAGGCATCAGTGAAGGGTTTTATGTACCGTTACTTGTTCGGATGTGCATGATCTTTACATTTATATTTATCTTTAGATTTCTTATATTTGTGGCTGCCATCATGCACTCACTATGTTGATGAACTTGGTTTTCTCTTGTGTCAGGGATTCGATAAAGTCCTCAAGAGAAGGCATCTTCCAAGTGGCTTGAGAGGTGAATCTGACAATATGGAATGTAGATATGAATACAAAGAATTCAATACCAATATTTGAGATAATGGTGAGAACCATTTGTTTTTCCTCCTTCGATTTATCAACCCCGCAAGCTTTGAGTTGCAACAGTAAATCGTTGAATTTTGTAAATAAATCTTGGATATTCTCGAAGATTTTTGGATCCAATGTGAGCAGATCCACCTCCATTATGTGTCCCCTCATCTCATCCTATTTTCCAAACATCCCTTACAAGGTGTTCCAAGATTCATTGGGAGTCTTACAGGAAGATATATGAAAAAGGATATCGGGACAAATAAGACTACAAATTGTTATGAGTGCCTCATCCATGCGATTTAAGTACTTGTATTTTTATATGGATGATGTCGTTTATGTATTTGTATTCAAGGTTAACCTGTATAACCTCTCATTCAGAGATGTATGGATATTTTCTCCTTCCATTCAAAATAGTTTTAAGGTGTAAGAATGAATTCTTATTGGAATTCCATCTTTCTATTGTCTTCAATCTTTTGTACCTGCAAACAAACTTGGTGTAGATTTTTCTTAGCGTTCTTTCAACTCTCATACCATGTAAATGTGTTGAACCTACACATAATATATCTAGATAAACAATAATACACACATTTGTAGAGAGAATTGGAGAAAGAATAAGAAGGAGAGAAATAATGAAAGAATTCTCATTAACTGTTGTGAATAATGAATAATTTACACATGATATACTATATATAACTCAATGAGTACTCACTAGAAGAGAACCAATGAGCCAAAGTGGTGGTCTAGAGTGATCTGAACACACACCAACAGTTACGGGAGTGAACTGCCACCTAGTTGAGTTAACTAGTCAACTAGTCTTCAGTTAACTGAATCGAGAGAGAGTAGTGAGGAGTTAACTTAGGGAATCAAGGCTAATGTGCCAGTTTGGTGATGATACCAAGGAAAGGTCTAATTATCATGGTGATGATCTCAATTTTGCATGGTGACAAAACCAATGCAACATCTAAACTCAACTCAACTAGTCAAACTGAAGTGTCAATTGAAAGAGAATATTCTCCAGGTGGAATATTCTCCCCTAAAATATAGGAGACTAAATAATGACTAATAAACAAGGAAAAAACTTAGGAAAAATAAATCATAGGTGTGTGTGAAGTAACTCCAACACTCACAATGGGAGAGATATGATGAAAATGAGATACAAATTACCTCTATTTATACAAAATGTCTTAAGCATAGTTGCTCCACTTAATTTAAGGTAAACAAAAAATAAGGGGACATCAGCCATTATTTCTTCCCTTTACACAGGTAATTTATTTTAATTCAAACTTGAAATTTAAAAAGTGCACAATAGAAACTGTAAAATGATGTCACCCCTCTAAGGGTGACATTTTGACCCTTTGAGCAAGTTGTTGGACAAGAAATATGAAGTCGTTGGGGCTCATAGAGCCTCCATAGTATGATCTATAACTTTATCCCACCAATTCATTCCAAGTATCAACAACTAGCAACTTCATATACACCAAACTCTAGCCCCAATGGTGATGTGAAATCCTCTAAGGTGATGTTTTAGCCCCTCCAACCAAATAGTTTGGCATGTGAGGGATAGGAAAGGTCCTACAAATTTTCCTCTAGGCCTCCAAAGGAAATTCATCATCATTTGTAAAGTGGGCCCTCAACATCTAGCATGTGGGCTTCAAGCCCCATGGAATCCCAATCTAGGCTTGTTCTTCCAAAATTGTCCACAAGATGGGTCCTGCAAAGAGAAAAGGATACACCCTCCAAGGATCTCAAGTAAAAGCATCATGATGAGTAAATAAAATCAATAAAAGAGCCATCTAATCAAGTACATCCAAACCACCTCATTGAAATAAACTAATGCTCAAATACGCTATGCAATTTTCCAAGTTTAGCTATGGGAGGGTTGACAAAATGACCTATTGGGTGAATCATTCCTTACTTTTAGCGGTGTTTCATGAGGGAACCTCTTTCTAAGTCATGTGTATGATGTTTCATGGATGAGGGGAAGAATTTTAGACATAGGTTTCATGACATACAAGGGGTTGTAGAATCTCATTTATGGGTGCCTTTGAAGAGGGCATGTTGCATCTTCGTTTTCAATGCATCCTTTTTCCAAACCCATTTAATGCCATTAATTAATTAGGAATCCAAAACATTGGGTAGTCCCTATTAGTGAATCGATTAGCTTTGGGGGTAGTAACATAAGGTCACCTAAAGATAGAGGTACATATAGTTCCATATGAAACGAAATAAAGGGACATCGCATGAGTGTGCACACCTCAACAAGTGGGGACATTTATATAATGCTATTTTCTTTTGTAGGTATTTGATTTTTTTAGGAGAAGTGTTTCTTTTCTCTCAAGACCTATTTGGGAGAGTGTATGGAAGGTTTATAAGTAGGATTTTATCTTTTTCCATCTATCTCCCCTTTGGGTCTTCATCCCATTCTTCCCATGAAATGAGGGACAACCCCTTCTCGGGTCAATAGACTTGAAAATAAAAAAATGTAAGGAGATGAGGGGATGGAGTGTGGAAAGTCACAAGTATAGTCGGGAATGGAATGATGATTCATCAAAAGGACCTCCCAGTAGAAACCATATCCCTAAGGGAGACCTACTTACTAGGGCACAATGTCAACCAACAAACTGAAAAAAAGCAAATAACATAATGTCCAAGAAAACATCACATAATAAAAATAAATAATAGATGCAAAAAACTCAGACGATGCAAATATTGAAATGACACTCACCATAATACCTCACTTGTACCTAATGTCCTCTAGAGGCCATTTCATGTGGTAGATGTCATTGTGATGGGCCTAGAGCTGTGGTGGTGAGGTGGGTCTCTATCTGTGCGAGTGGACATTGTTGGTCAATCTATCTCTGAGTACTCCATGTTTTCAACCCAAGGGCCTTGAGACATCATCTCCTTAGTTATCCCTTGGAGTTAGGGATAACATGTGGCTCCTACTTGGGGACATTTTGATCACCATAGAGTGCATGAGAACTTCAACATCTTTTTCTAGACCCATTCCTACACTGAAACAAAACATTGTAAAATCTAGGGTGGTTCTATCACCCTTCATCCATATACATCAAAATAAAAAATGAAACTAATATAGAAAAGAAAATTTTATTATTTTTTCAAAAAAATGTAAACTAAACATGAAATAAATATGCAAGTAGAGAAAAATTAAATATGAAATTCATGTAAACTAACATGAGAAATCAAGATGCAAATGTAGGGAAAAAAATATGACCTACCTACTTACCTGGGGCCTCAAAGATTAGGTCCTGAAATGTCAGGTGAAGTCCTCCAACCAATGCAAGAATTTGGTCATCGTATCAAAGCATCTCCCCTTGTGCTTAATTATGTCATATAAAAAATATAAGTCAATAACATAATTATCATGAGCATAAATATACATAGAATCAATGATGAAATGAAACTCATGGAGATGGGTGGGAGGGAGGAAATCTTGTTGGAAAGAAGAACCATTAGCCTGATCATACTGCCTAAAAGTGTAGCCACAAGCCTGATAAATCCATATTTGAACATGACTATCGCATGTAGATGATGGCTCATATTCATGATTCAAATTGACCATCTCATTGTCTTCATGTGTAGGAGGAACATAAGTTAGGGAAACTTTAAGTGGATCTTCAACATGATGCATTTTGTGGAAGTCTTCTTCATCACTAAAACCATATTTCTTTGCAAGGGCTTTTTTATTCATCTTCACTTCAAATGTCACTTCTCCCTAAATGTTGAGAGGAGGTAAAGGTGTTAGAACAAAATATATGTACTCATTTTTTCATAGACAATATAGAAATATTGTCACCCAACCATAGGCACGTAGCCACCCCCGAGAACCTTTAACCTTGACAAATAGAATAATTCTTAAAACTAATAGCTAACCAAGGTAGTGTATGAGAACCATAACCACTATGAGTATAAAATGATAGCATCAAATACATCATCTATTGAATCCATATTCCATATGAGTAATCGTGTAGGATGTTGAATAAATCACTCAATAGAGTGATACATGGACCATTCTTTTAATCCGGACATATGTCCTAAAGGAATGATTGTCCCAATAGATGTTGAAAGTCAGGCCATGGGATACATAGACCATTCCTATAGGAATTTAAGTCTCATACTATTTTATAATCGGGTCATATGTACTATAGAGATCCATCTCTACATGTATGCATTAGAAAATATTAGTCCCATATTAATCACCCCAATCAGGACATCATGTCCTTAGGGGGAAGACTATTCAACCTGATCATGCAAAAAAATGTTCCTCGAGAGAATACCAGTCCATGATACGTCATCAGTCTGTCAACTTGGACCATTCTCCACAGGGAGAATGTTTGTCCACCATCACACTGACTATCCATCTAGCTTGAAATCCTCTCCAACACTAGTGGTAGTCTCCATGGAAATGAGATAAGGGCATGCAATTGCTACAACGCAATCCAATAGAACACAACTTTGTCTATCCATAGTAGTACAAAATTACTATCTAGTGATACACAAACACTTATAGTATCACACAACTACTAAYCGGTGACACATAGTCACTACTGGTGGAGCACATCCACCACTGTAGCATACATATGTTGTCCAGAGACATGCAACCTCCACAACAATCATATCATCTRATATCAACCTSCATAAACAATATCATGATATAAATTGATTCATCTGGGCCATTACACTGACATCTGTGAGATATGGAATAACATCTTCCCTCAAAAAGTAAAAACATCAACCATGGGCTATTTGGAATATTCTTCCCAAGCATATAAGAATAATTTTCCCTTATTTCTTATCGTGGACCATTCACCTAACTGGGCCATTCCTCTGACACTAAACATAGTGCAACCTAGAGAGAATGAGTCTTCCCTAGGGAAGGTTTGTTCGTGATTGATGAACCTGAACCATTTTCCTAACTAGGCCATTCCTCTTGCACTAATCATAGTGAAACCTGGAGAGAAGGATTCTACCCTAGGGACTAACTGTTTAGACCATTTTCTATGGAAATGACTATCCTACACCAACCTCCTATAACATACCATTCTTCCAAACTTCTCACAACTGTGAACTTAGAAATAATGACTTCCCAGAGAGGTGGACCATTCTTCTTGACCACTACTAAGAGTGAATTCCAGGAAGAATCACTATCCTAGACAATTCCCTCACACTCGCCACAGGGGGAATCACTGTCTATGGTACATTATCAATCTATCAAACCATTTTCATTACAAAAATGACCTTTTGAACTAGACCATTTTCCAAACTAGAAAACTCTTGTCCGTCATAAATCTTTATCCACTTTTTGGACTAGAAAGTGACTGCCCAACCTCGACCATTTTCCTAAATCGAAAATGAATGCCCATAAATCAATAACATATCGGTGCTCCCTCCCAACCTGGGAGTAATATCTTTCTTTTCCAATAAGGAAGTCATCCCCATGAGTACCATCTTGTCCCTTAAGTATGAAAACTTTTTCATCTTGGACAAAGGATTTACCAAAATATCTGATATCTTCTCATCTGTGAAGATATACGGGAGAACCACTTCTCCCCTCTGGACTTTATCATGGAGACAATAATACTCAATCTCAATGTGCTTCAACCTGTCATGGAATACCGGGTTCTCTGAAATATTCACATAGCTCTGATTATCACAATATATCACGGTCGAATCCAACACTTGATGAAACAGTCAAGAAACGGGCTTACAGAGCCACACTACTTCCGTAAAATCATCACAAGATGTAATATACTCTACTTCTACAGTGCTAAGTGAAACAAACTTATGTTTCTTTCTATTCCAAGACATTGTGGCAAATATCAAACTGAAATATATCCAAGTAGCACTTATTCGATCATCTGAACTCCTTGCCCAATCTAAATCGATAAATCCATGTAGTTGTATATATTAACTCAAACTTCCCATAAATAAAATATTTGACTCAGTATTATCCAAATACATTAACAAGCCAATAAATTGTCAATACATAGATGGGTCTACTGGATCAGAGTCTCTCAACGTCTTCAGATCTGTCATCATGATATTTTTCCATGGATTTGCAATCCATCATCCGAGACTTCTGAAGAGCCATTTCAATATACTTCCTCTGTCATAGGAATTTTTCACCATGCTTCTTTTGTACATGAGAGGCTCTGCACCAAGTTTCTTGAATTCATACAAGGTATTCTTTTATCTGCATACACGGGTCACTTTCTGGTATACCTAAAAACCTGGAGGTTTATCTACTTCTTATTCAACTAATATGTTGAGAACAACAATATTTACATTCATCTGATGTAGAATCCAACCCATGTACACTATAGGAGATATAATGGCTCAGGTAGAGGTACATTTGGTTACTAGAACAAGTTGTCATCATAGTATTCTCCGTCCTTCTTGGAGAACCCTAAGTTTCTCCTTGTATCTATTAATTCTTAAGTATTTTTCACAATTTTCTCACATACATTGTTCTTCATCACAACTTCCTTCCATTCCTTCTTCTTGATTTCTTCTAGTGGGTTCAAATTGGTTGTTCTAAATTTTCTTTCTTTCATGGAATCTTCACATTCTTCCTCATGTTTCTATTCAATGTTAGAGTCCATGGAATATTATATAGATTACATGCCCTTCTTTCCTTAAGGCTCCAAATTTTTCCTTTCGCCATAGGAACGTAAATGTAGATGGACAACCAAGGATATTCAAGGCTTATTTTTGAATAAGACTTCTTCTAGAGTCAAACTGAACACGTGTTTCTTATCGTGGCTGCTACTTCCAATGAAGAACATGGATATATACTTTATAGTCTTTACAATTTCTTCGTCAATGGATCATATCGTTCAGGATTAACTCCCTCCTAATCCTGGCTTCATGCCTAAATGATAAATAGGCATGATATTCTATTTGGAATTATGTGATCAACACCCTCCATCTGAGAGAGTCCATACTTCTGTATGCTACATCTCTCTTTTCTTTCTGCAAAGTGTCACAAGCCTGTTATGGTTTCCTTTTGATTCATGAATTCCTTCAAGTATGACTCCTCTGATTCTCTTTAAGTTTGTTTCTATATGTTCTGATTGTGTCCCATATGTCATTTGTGTCATCCTTACAAACTTCTTCTATGATATCTTCCGCAAGGATTTTTCATCAAACATATTTCACAAGGGTACCTTCCTAGAACAAGAACAACGAGAGAAAAGAATAAATATCTATCTAGAGGATATGTTAGTTCATCTTTCAAATAAGTAAAATAAGTATCTATATCAATAATATTAATATGAAGTCAAGTATTCATTGCATCTATCAATAATAGAATCTTTAAAAGACTACTTTCACAATTTGTAATGTAGCAACTATCACCCTTGATATATACAAATTTGAAGCTTAACAATTTAATCGAACTTGGAACTTGAAGCCTCAACTATTATGGAGGGTACGCTTGTTCCTATGAATGCACTAGATCCAATATTATAGCTTGGAGAAGGTATTTAATACTTTTTAGGAAAACACACTCATTTTTTTCTAGATGATATAACTTGGATAACATATACAAGTGCATACCTTTGAAGTCTTGAAGCATAGTCCAACTTTTCTCCCAATTTGAATCTAGATACCATCTTGACAAAAAGAAATTATAAATTGAATCGAAAGATTCAATGATTAGAACAAGCTAGAAACTCTAAAATTTCAACTTTGACCACAAATCAATTTGACCAGAAGTCAACCTTTTACTTTGACTAGTCAACCTTTGAATTTGACCAATCAAATTTTGACTTTGACCAAAAAATTCAAACCTAACATTTTTTCTAGTTGAGGGTACCAAGTGGTGCTCTAGGGTAGGGTACACTAGGATTTCAATGAATTAGGTCAAATGCTTCTCTATAAGTTCTCGAACACGAGGGTTAGGGTTTGTTGTAGCTACATAATTAGAAAACCTAGCTGCAACTGTAACTGGTGCCATAACGAGATTAAAAAATAACTTCCTAGTCTATATTCTAGTGGTTAGACTATCTGAAGATAGTGTGGGCCTATAACCTGTTAGAATAAAAGAGATTTGATCATTTTTCCATAGAAAATATAACAATATTGTCACCCAACCATAGACATGTAGCCACTCTCGAGCACCTTTAACCTTGACAGACAAAATAATTTTGGAAGGAGACCTTAAAACCAATAGATAACCAAGGTAGCATATCTCTCTCCAAGTATAGCATATCAAATATAAATTCCAAACCATAACCAAGTCATAAATTCCAAACCATAACCAAATCAGAAAGTCCAAACCATAACCAAAGACAAAAATTCTGAGTTGCACTAATTACAGCTTCACACCCTCTCCAAACGTGTGCACCACTAGTCTTTATGTAGTTGTGAGAGTGTGAATGAGCTCAAGCGCCCTCTTTTTTATAGTTTTCTTTGTCACCTTTCCAATATGACTTCTTATTTTATAGTCTAACACTTAAATATTAATATTAACACTTAAAGGGTTTCTGCACATTTGTTTAGAGTTTATCTTTCTTCCTAGTATATTATATTCTCGTCAAAGGTTACACGTAGAGGTTAATACCTCCCGCACCTACCATAATGTCAATAAAATTATCCTAAGAAAACTTGTTGATTTCTGAAACAAGGCGAAATGGAGTAAGGCACAACTTGATGTCTACAGAAAAACTCCTCCCTAAGAATTAGGAAATTCCTCTTCTTTATCTGCAAATCCCCACAAAAAGTGTCAATATGAAGGTACTTACATTTGGTAGTGTGGAACTCAGACTTCCCATTGTTTTGCATGACATGGTGCCTATCAAAATCTAAGCACAATGGATGAAAATCCTCATAGAAAAAATATGCATCCCCAAAAGGGTACATATCAAGCGATGACCAAAGAGCACCCGAAACATCTGTGACAAGTCATCCTCGAAGGGGAAAAACGAACATGTAACCATATCATCACTAGGTTGCCAAAAATATGAATTATACATGTATGAAGACCATCCCTATGATGATGAAAAATCAACCTATTTTTCTTGAGATCTATCCTCAATGTTGTAAATGGGGCCTCTATAAAAAATGAAATGACCAAAATCCCATCTATATCTCACAACCTGTATAAAATCATCAATGTCATTGTCAACGATATCTGGGGGTTGTTCCATGATTTCACCTATATCATCTGAGTTGATTACTTCTTCACAAGACTAGACAACTTCATCTTATTCAATAGGGAGAGTAGATAACAATGTTCCATTCAAGCCTTCTGCAAGAGAAACTTCATCGAGATCCTCTTGGCCACTTCCTTTGTGGGTATTCTACCCTCATGTATTCTAGGGTTAATAAATTTGTATTAGGGTTTATGTAGACTTAATGTTTGTATATAAATTTTATAACAATATCAAGGATATCTTAGCCAAATATTATGCCCAAGTGGCTCAACCAAGCATATAACACATATAATTGATTATAATTTAGACAACCTCAAAATCCTGAGATTCCATGTTTACCAATGCAATATTTTATTTCTCCAATGAAATTATACTAGTTCCTTTAGCTATTGGGTTATGGATTAAAGTAAATAAATAGCTAACAATGCTATCTCATTGGGGGTTTAAAACCTCTTACTCCCCAATGAAAGCAAATGCTAACTAGGAGATACTAGGAGGGTGTAAACCCTTTTAATTCTCCTAGTAAAACATTGAGAAAAAAATAAATTATAGAAACAAATGATAGATAATGGTCAGGTTGTAAATCCTTATACTCCCCAAGAAGTCTAGCAATTTAAACTTGTAACCGAGCAATGAAGCATCAACAAGATAAATCCTTACCTAGTCCAAGAAATGACAAGAAAAACCTCCTTTTACCAAGATAAATTCACCATAAATGAAAAAGAAAGGCTATAAGAGAGGTAGCACACTACTTCTTCCATCAATATCACGAATAAACCAAGACAAGAGCACAAGAGAGAATAGGTTGCACAAATAGGGCGCAAATTTCAGCTAGTAAGGCTTCTCACAATGGGAGAACTATGATGAAAATGAGATACAAATGATCTCTATTTATACAAAATGTCTTAAACATAGTTTCTCCACTTAAGTCAGGGTAAAAATAAATAAGGGGACAAAACCACTTATTTTTCCCCTTTACACAAGTAATTCATTTTTAATCCAAACTTAAAATTTAAAAAGTGCACAATAGAAACCCTAAAATGATGTCACCCCTCTAACGGTGGCATTTTAATCCTTTGAGAAATTTGTTGGAGAAGAAATATGAATTCATTGGGGATCATATAGCCTCCCTCTAATGTGTTATACCCTCCTCCCACTAATTCATTCTAAGTGTCAACAAGTAAAAAATTAATTACCACCAAACCCTAGCCTCAATGGTGGTGTCAACTCCTCTAAGGTGATGTTTTAGCCTCTCCAAGAAAATAGTTTGGCATGTGAGGGATAGGAAAGTTCCTCCAAGTTGTCCTCTAGGAATCTAAAGGCAAGTCATCATCATCTGGAAAGTGGGCCCTCAACATCCAACATTTGGGATTCAAGCCCCATGGAAGCCCAAGCTAGGCTTGTTCTTCCAAAATTGTCCAACAGTTGGGTCCTACAAAGACAAATGGATATGCCCTCCAAGGATCCCAAGTCAAATAATCATGATTATTAAATCAAATCAATAAAATATCCATCTAAGAAATTACATCCAAACCACCGCATCAAAATAAACTAATTCTCAAAAACCTTATGCAATTTTCCAAGTTTAGGTGTGGGAGGGTTGACAAGACAACCTATTGGGTGAATCGGTCCTTAAGTTTAGGGGTGTTACTTGAGGGTAAATTCTTATAAATATTTTGATAACATGTCATTGAAGAGGGGACTAATTTTTGTCATTGAGTTCATGACATACAAGGGGTTGGAGTGTGTCATTTATGGGTTCCTTTCAAGACAATGTGTTGCACCTTCGTTTTCAATGCATCCTTTTTCCAAATCCATTTAATTCCATTAATTAATTAGACATACAAAACCTTGGGTACTCCCTATTGGTGAATCTATTATCTTGGGGGGAAGTACCACAAGGCCACTAGAAGTGATAGGTACACAAAGTTCCATATGGAAGGAAATAATGGGACATCTCATGAGTGTACACACCTCAACAAGTGGGGACATTTATATAACATTATTTTCTTTTACAGGTCTTTAATTTTTTTTAGGAGAAGCATTTCATTTATCTCAGTACCTATTTGGGTGAGCATATATAAGCTTCATAAGTACGATTTTATCTTTTTCCAGCTGTCTCCCCTATTGGCCTTCATCCCCTTCTTCACATGAAATGAGGGACAACCGTTTCTTGGGTCAGTACACCCAAAAATTAAAAAAGGTGAGGATATGAGGGGATGGAGTGTGTAAAGTGTAAATTATGGTCGCGAATGACACGATTATTCATAAAAAGGACCTCCTAGTAGCATCCATATCCTGAAGGTTGACCCACTTACTAGGGTGCAATGTCAACCGCCAAAGTGAAACAAGGTAAAGCGCATAATGTCCAAGCAAATGTCACACAATCAAAATAAGTAATAGATGAAAAAAAACTCAAATTCATAAAATATTGAAGTGAAACTCACCATAATATATGAAATATACCGCATGGAGAAATAACCAATGTATTATGGAGGCTAGTTGATGTGGTGGATGTTGTCATGACGAACCTGGAGTTGTGTTGGTGAGGTGGGTCTCTATATGTGCGAGTGGACACTGTTGGTAAAGATGTCTATTGATAGTTTATGTCTAGAACTTGAGGGAATTGAGACATCATCTCCTTAGTTATTCCTAAGGGTTGGGGATAACAGGGACATTATGATGCATAATACTCATAAAAATGAAATTTCTGCTAACTAATTACTTTTACAACTAACTGATTTCTTGTAGCTTTCATTCATCTAGATTACTTTCAGCACGAAATGAGAGAAGAGATATAAAAAACAAATGTACAAAGACATCTCATATATCCAATAAAATAATAGAAATATATAAGATATGTAACCATAAACACAAAGATACAATAATACACCATTTCTATTAATGAGCGAAATGTACAAAACTCTAGAAATACAGAGTGAAAGACTCACAAGAATGGTGTCATCTTATCTTTAAGAAGATATGTGAAAAATACTCACATTCAAAAGAGGATGATTACAATGAGTTTCTAAAGGAATTTTTAACATAAATAAAGTCCAAAACCCTAACCCCAGAGGATGAAAAGCCAACAATTTTGTGGACCCTGTTTTGGGTAGTTTGGTGTATCAACTTCTCGGTGGCGTAACTTTGGCATACAATTTATGTTTGGGGAAAATGATATCTCGTTGGAAAGGTATCATCGAGGCGATTCATTTATGTGGTTCAATCAAAGCCTTTTTTTATGATTGAGTGGATCGATCCCTAAAAAACTTCATTCAGGCTCTCAAAATGGCCCTGGAAGTTTAGGAACCAAAAAACTGCTAAAAATAGTAAATTTCCAAAATATTATTTTTAGCTAGTTGGAATAGGTGGATGGCCACCAATATACACCTCTATCAGTCATCGCTCCTTAGTAATAAATTTCCTCTATTGTGTTGAGTTTCCGAGGGATTGGGGAAAACGTTTGTTGAATCTAAATCTTGGTGAGCTACTTTCCTTGCTGGAGAAGTTGCACTTCTTGGTTTGTTGAAGTCTATCACAAACTTGTTGTTGGTGGGGTTGAATCTGTTCAACCAACCTGATGTATATTGGCTTCAATTGGAGGTGTGTAGGCACCCTCGTAGGTGAAGAAACAATATCTTCTTCATGTTCTGCAATCTGCTTCTGCTGGATAAAAAGGTCTTAGGCCAAGGATGAATTGGTTGAAATGTCCTTATGTTCACCTTTTGAACAGATTGTAAAGAATATGAATTTTGTAGTATGAGATACTAACTTGCGACATTTTTTAGGTGGGAAAATAGTTGGAACTACCTCTGGTATCCTGTAGAGATGACCTCCCAAAGTAACAATGACACTATGACGTCGAGACTCATAGATAACATGGTGCTTCCACATATATGGTTGGCCAAAGAGAACATCATATACATCCAGTGGAGAACTATCACATAATACCTTATCCTTGAAGGGTTGGATGTTGTATGGCAATCGAAAATTTTGGCTGGCATGAAGATCTTGTCCCTAGATAAGCCACTCGTTGTTGTATGGTTGCGGGTGTGGTGTTGTCGACAATTCCAATTATTCGATGACCTCTGTTTATATGAGTTTCTTATGGCTTTCACTATCCACAATGAAATTCACTGGGGTCCTCTTCACCCACATATGTTAATGGAAGAGGTGCTCCCCCTCTTCAAGATATGTTGATTCTTCTGGTTGAATTGTTGCAGTCGCAACAGTAGAAGTGGCGTCTATGTCGATGATTTATCTTCTACCAATATTTTTTTAATCATATTTTGAATCATGCTTCGTCTCCTTGTCTTTGATCTCAACCACCAATTTTGAATCAGTGTTGTGCCAACATATTTTGTAGAAATCACACCCTTTTTCAGTCTCCATCTTCGTCTTTCCATTACCCTTATTTTCCTGTGGCTTGGACTAGTTTTCTAAAGGTTGGTTTTTAGGGTCGTATTTACCATACTTTGTTTGTTGGAGATTCACAAACCTGAACTCCCACTTGTGTTTGTGCTTAAATTTCTACTTGATTTTAACAACATATCGATAAGCCACACCCAGTGATGAGATGTCTAGAAAATACATTTTAGTTTGGATGTATTTGTGTAGAGCCCCACGGTATTTCAAAACCATATGTCGCTTGAAGTATTTGATACCCAACTTGGTGCATAAGGTATGCAAGGTATTGGTGAAATAAGACATTGTTTGGCCCCTCTCTTGAAGTAGCGTGGTCCATCTCATTTACTAGTCCTCATAGTTACCAATAAGGTAATATTGCTCCTTGACCACATTCATAAAAAAATCCTAAGTGGGCTTGGTCCCATATATTCCAGACTCCTTTATGAAACCTTTCTCCTAGTAATTTTCCCACTAATGTTTGACATGGGGGAGAGCCTTAAGTAGTGCAAAGGTGATCTTTTCCTTGTCACAAAAATTGTGAACAAAGAAATAACCTTCTAGTAGATTTAACCATTTCTCTAGGGCATCCTCATCTATCTGACCTTCAAATACGGGAATGTCAAAATTAAATTGTACCTTGAAAGGATAGGTGCTTCCAAAGTTTCCTCTTAATGAAGAAGCGTCAGTTGTTATCGACATGCGCTGAAGGATGTGGGAAAAAGTCTCCTTCATTTCGTCCCTCTGTCCCATGAGAGCTTCCTTAAGAAAAAGAATAATAGAATCATCTTCTCTATAATTTTTATTTTCTTCCACCATGGAGGGTTTATTGAGTGTGTGAAAGATATTTTCATCAAGAGAGACATTCTCAAGACCCAAATTTCTGTACTTAGGCCTCGTCAGGGACATGAACCGAAAAACGATCACGAGAAACCTGCTCTGATACCACTAATCCAGATTATTTTTTGCACGAAATGAGAGAAGAGATATAATCAGTAAATGTACAGAGATATCTTAGATATCCAATAATATAACATAAATATATCATATATGCAACTATAAAAACAGAGATGCAGTAATACACAATTTCTATTAATGATCGAAATGTATAAAACTATAGAAATATAGAGTGAAATACTTGCTAGAAAGATGGCAACTTATCTCCGAGAAGAGAGGTGATGGCTACTCACATTCACAGGAATATGATTACAATGAGGATATAAAGGAATATTTATCATAGATAAAATCCAAAACCCTAACCCCAGAAAATGAAAATCCAACAGTTTTGTGTACCCTGTTTTGGGTAGTTTGGTATACCAACTTCCCGGGGCGTAACTTTGGCATACAATCTCCATTTGGGGTGCACGATAGCTCATTGGAAAGGTATCATAGTTGAGATTAATTTTGGGGGATCAATTAGAGCCTTTGGGTATCATTGTGGTGATCGATCCATAAAAAACATCATTTAGGCCCTCAAAATGGCCACAAAAGTTTAGGAACCAAAAAACTGTTAAAATAGTAAATTTCCAGACGACTGTTTTGAGCCAGCTGGAATAGCTGGGTGGACACCAATATCTAGCTGGATCAGTCAACTACAAACTGATTTTTTTTTAGCTATTTTTCACTACCATTACATTAATTCATGTACAACATACTAAAATACACATGAATGTAGTCCAATAATTCAACACAACAACATATAAATTATTTCCAACTACATAGAGTTCATGCACAACAATTAAACTCATAAACACATCACAAAAATAGATTAAACACTTATCTTTTATAATCAGTTGTGCAACCAGTTGCTTGGGACAAATGTTCCACCCAATCTTAGATTGATTTTTCCAAATATCAACAACTATTCACCCTCGAGCCAAGGCTAGTAACTGACAAAATAGTGTGGTCTCTCTCACAGTCAACTTACAACTCATAAAATCACAACTCATGGGTATTGTCCTACAATTATCTCGATTTTCCACTAGCTCTCTTGCTCTTTCCCTGCCCAACCCAAGGAATGTAACCCTTCATTGATCTAATACCCTTGGGCATCCCATTCATTTATCAAGGTCCCTATGGCACAGGTTACCAGGAATCTCTCAACTAGGAACTCAAGGTAACTTGCTGTGAGGAAAAACTACCAACAAACAACAACAAACATGTGTTGTGACAGTGAAACTCGCCCAAGAGTTCACTCTTCAGGCCAAACAATCTCTCTTTTCAGTGTTCAGCTATAATTCACTCCAAATATGCTCCAACATGCTCTAGAATTATCTCTCCATGGCTGCACCAACTCCAAGTTGTCTTTGTTTTTTTCTCTCTACCTACTCCTCATGCATCAAAACTTGACTATCCAAAATTATTGTCCCAACCCTTACAAATTTCTTGTCCTTTGGCTTGCTTTCTTGAATCACACTTTCCCCAAGATGATTATACCCAGCTGCCATGTTCCCAATAACTATGGTATTTGAATAATCACACCCACTCTCTTACATGTATTCAATGATTGGATTTTGGATCACTCAATCATAAATTGGAAGGTTCATATACAAATAAAAAATTTAGGAAAATTGGTTTAATTAATATACGTGGGTAATTCCCCCTTGGACCCCTCTGGTCATTATCCTAGACCCTCCCCTCTCTTTTGGAAATTCATCCCCCGTCTCTTGTCCATGAACCCTTAGCATTTGGTATCACATTTTATTATTAAAACATTGAAATACTATCCACATATTACATTGCTTGGCCATAGCCACATATTATATCTACATAAGTATTAATTAAACTAGGGATTCTAGTCGGGATGTTACAATCCCAATCCCCTATAATTTTGTGCTTTCCTCAGTTCACACTATCCCAATACAAATATATACAAATTTACATGACAATACTTAGAAAACAAAAATTCTGCAATTTTACAATTCCAATAGTAGTTCCAACCATAATCCCATGTTCCTCTCAACTCGTAGACCCAAGGAATGTGCCATTTGTTTATCAGGGATAAAAAAAGGGATACTCCACCCTTTTATCAAGTCTAACCCAAGGAATGAGCCATTATTTTATCAAGGTTCCCAACACAGTTGGCTAGGACTCGGATATCTGGTTCTGGAAATCTAACTGTTGAAAATGGAGTCTTGCATTCCATTTTCTTCAAAATTGTCAAACATTTGTGGGTATTCTACCCTCTGCAATTTAGTGTTGGTTGTCCAAAAAATAATTCAAAACAAAGTGGTATGTTCTTAGCTCAAATTTATTATCCACGCGGTAATGTCTCCACATTTTTAAGGCATTTACAATTTCTGCTAACTCCAAGTCATGCGTAGCATAATTTCTCTCATGTTCTTTTAATTTTATGGATTCATAGCATACCACATGATAGTTTTTACTATGGACCCCATTGATCCCTTCCTTGAAAGTGTCAGTACACACAACAAAATCTTCATTCGGATCTATGATATTAAATATTGGCGCACTTGTGAATATCTGTTTCAGCGGCTGAAAGATCTCTTTACACTTGGGTGTCCATTCAAATTTCACTCCCTTCTTTTGTAGGGAAGTGATTGGACTCGTGATCTTTGAAAACCCTTTTATGAATATTTGGTGATAACCAACAAGAACCATGGATGATCTAACATCTATCAAATTCCTTAGCATTGGACATCCTCAAATGGCCTCTATCTTCTCAGGATCCACTGTTATCCCTTCTACTGAAATAATATGCCCCAAGTAGTGAATCTTATTTTGATAAAAGATGCACTTACTTAGCTTATCATAAAATTTATGTTGTCTTATAACTTGCAACACTATTCTTAAATGTTTCTCACGTTCCTCTTCTGAATTAGAGTATATTAGTGTATCATTTAGGAACATAATTAAAAAATTGTCCAGGTACTCCCTAAACACTTCATTCATCAAACACATAAAGACTTCTAGGGAATTTGATAGTCCAAATGCAACTACCGTGAATTCACAATGCCCGTATCTTATCCTGGATGTTTTCTTTTTGACATCTTATTCTTTTATCCTTACTTGATGATAACTGAATCTCAAGTCAATCTTCAAAAATATTCTTGGACCTTTTAGCCAATCAAACATATCATCAATACTTGGAAAAGTATATTTGTTCCTTATGGTTTCCTTATTCATCTATCTAAAATAAATACACAACCTCAAGGTTCCAACTTTATTATTTATAAAAGTAACTTGGGCTCCCCAGGGTGACACACTCAGGCATATGTACCCCTTCTTTAACAAATCTTCAAGCTCCATCTACAACTCCTTCAATTCTTGGATATTGGGGTAGCCTTTGTCACTAAATATATAGAGAAATCAATGTTTCTCTTTGGTGGAAATCCGGTGATTTCTCTAAAAACATCTTCAAAATATCTCAAGACCGGATGGTCTTCAATGCTTGCCACTTTTTCTTTGGCCTTGTATTCCATATGGGATACAAAAATATAACATCCCTTCCTGAAATTCTTCTTTAAATACATAGCTGAAATATATCCAACAAATACAACTCTTGGAATGCCTTGAATCTTTCCTTGTTTTCCTTCGTCATCAATACATGCGATTGTTTTGTTGTAACAGTCTAGGACAAAATGATATTTTTCCAACCAATCCATGCCAATTAGGCAATCATATGAACCCAATGGTGTGATGTTTACATCTACCTTTGTGTTGATTCCATTCTAGTCTATCGGAAAATCCTTAACCAACTTATTGATTTTCCTCTTAGCCTGGGTGGCTAAATGAACTAATTAATATTTCTTATGCTTACTCCTTTGCAAGTGAAACCTTTCAAAAATGTTAACATTTATGTAACTATGGGTATCCCCATAATCAATTAAATTTGCTATGGGTTCGTTATCAATATTACCTTCCACTTCAATCACGGGGGATTGATACTCTGCTGGATTGTTGTCCAAGGTTGCATAAATCCTTAGCATGATTCCCAACTTGAGTTCAAAGAAATATTTCATCGTTATTTCATAGTAATGATTGGAAAAATATTTCTCTTGGAAATGTCCTTTGAACTGCCTCCACGAGATCCTCTTCTCATCAAAGTTCTTGGCTTGCTTAAGTTGATCCCACCAGATGGTTTAATTTCCTTGCAAGTGGTAGGTTTTAATTCTAGCTTCTACCGAGGAGGGGTAATCATGAAGTTGGAAATATTTCTTCATTTCCAACAACCATGTCTCGACATCTTATCCTTTATTGTGATCACCATTGAAAGTTGGTGGCTTGATTTTTCGGAGTTCACCTTGCAAGATCTCTGCCTTAGCCCTTCTTCTTTATTTCTGAACATGAGACACACTTGGGTTGCTCCATGGCCCTGAACTTTGAAGAGCCCTCTTTGTCGAATACTTTGGAGAATGATGGTTCTTGATCATGCTTTTTTACTTCCTATCATTTCCATGATCATCTCGTTTTCTATGGGATCTAGATGCTGACACTTGTCTAGGACTAGTCTCTTTCTTAGTTCTAAAGTATTTATTGACTTTATTATGCAACATGTTTAAGATATGAAGTATCTCTTCCCAAGCCTTCATAATCCTTTCATTATAATATCTATATCTTTTCACTTCCCTATGTAGGCTTCTCATAGTGACATGTTCCTTCCTAACTCTTCTTCCATTTGACTCTATTGCAACAATCCCCATGTTGACATGAAGACCCCTGATCTCTTCCTCAAGGTTGTAAGATCCCTAAGCATCATCCATATCTCCAATCCTCATATGAGAACTAAAGTTGATTTCTGTACCTCTTATTCTGCAAGAAATGTGCATGTAATAGTTACTGTTAGAACACGAATAGCATAAAAAAATTGTTTGTTAGAATATAGGTTATTTCTTCATCAATTTATGAAGGACACAATGCACCAATTAAAATTTTAATTTCTCATATGCATTATTATCTGAAACATCTTTATAATGGATATAACCATCTCTCAAACTGAATTCTGGGTGGAAAGTTACAACATTTACATGCTCCCAATTTCATTCTTTCACTGCTACAAAAATATATTTATTACTTTACGAGAATCTTTATTGCCCAATTCAAAATTATGGGTGTACAAGTGTCTTCTACTCAATAAATTTCTAATGAATATTCATTTTCTCAAATCTGAGCTCTGAGTTGAAATTTATAGTCTGGAGAAGTTTTGGATATTTTACCCAATTTACCCCTGCATGCTACAAGTGTCTAATTTCTCATCATGCACATTTTCAGGGACCCATAAACCAAATATGACCATATCGTTGGCTTCTATGGGTCATAATATTTCCATCAACTACTCCTGTGCCCCAAATGGAATTATGAGCATGGAGTTATGCCTTCTATAAGTAAAATTGGTGCCAAAATTTTACCCTTATTAATTTGGCTGTAACTTTCTCATAGATGCTCCATTTTGCAAACCATTTAGCTCATTGGATAGGTCTCTCCAAGTTATTTTATTTCAGCAGCAAAAACAAAACGTACCTTGGTACACTTTGTTATCATGGGTTTTGATTAGATAAAAATGTTGTTTAAGTATTCAAAAATTCCCTCGATGTTAATGAACTTCAAAAATATGATAAATTCAAAAAAAAACATATAAAACTGATTGTTTTACTACTATAACAGCCCTTTAAATTTGATCCATTGATGTGAAATCACATGAAATATGAGTCATTGATCTATGATTCATCATCCACTGGTTACTGGTGTTCTCCTTTGGTGCGCACAACAACTTTACCCAAACTACCGACCTGACCGTCGACCATCACCCCAACTCCCCAATGATCGATTTTCACACAAATCTAAATCAACCGACTCAATCGTTGGCCATTGATGATATTTGTTGGTGAATAAAAACTCCTCACTCACTCGGTTGATTACCAACCATCATCCCATCGATGATCAATGATCCCCGATGACTGCCAAAACAATTCCCCAAATCATCCAACCTGACCATCGACCATCAGCCACTTCTAGGCTAATGTGGAATGCCATGATGATACTGATGTGGAATGACATGTAGATGCATTAAACCTGCAGTGTATTCTTCCAATCCCTGACCATTGTCCATCGGTGATTTACGATCCTCTTTAGATGCATGAAACTTTCATCAAATCATGTTGATCCTTGACCATCAACCATCGCCAACATCCGTTGGTGAACTTTTCCATTCCTATCCTTGACCAATGCCCTCTTTAGATAAACCGATCGGTCACCTGATTGTTATAGTGCCATTGAGAACAAAAATCGAGAAGATACTCTCTAGTACTTGGGAGTTGGGTAGTATGGCTAAGGGAACAGTCTAGCCTTCTTAGTTAGTGCCCTGATATATTGG
>SNQJ01S0017045.1:36274-46565 GCA_010110895.2 Picea sitchensis
AATTAGAAATTGGAAGGTTCATATACAAATAGAAAATTTAGGAAAACAGGTTGAATTAATATACATGGGGAATTCCCCCTTGGACCCCTCTAGGTCATTATCCTAGACCCTCCCCTCTCTTTTGGATTAATTCAACCCCCATCTCTTTTCCATGTCCCCTTAACAGTTGGTATCACATTTTATTATTAAAACATTGAAACACAATCCACATATTACATTTGTTGTCCATAGCCACATATTATATCTACATAAGCATTAATTAAACTGGGGATTATAGTGGAGATGTTACAATTATGGATGACGTTGACATTACTCTTTTTGTATTATACAAATATATGAATAGACAAGCTTAAAAAAAACCAACCACGAAGGACACGAAAGTAACACATGCCATGATCCATTTGACTATGGGAAAAGAGAAATCAATATGAGGTAACACTAATCTATGATAAATCTAAGAGAGTGTATTCTTCAATGTGTATTATTTAATCATAAATAATATTCATTTTTAGGAAACTATTCTTCAACAAGACTAAGTATTATTAATTAGTTAATTAAAATTCATTAAATGAATAATATTTGATATTAAAATCCATTTATTTTTTTATCTTATTTATGTTTAATACATTTTGAATATAGCTAATTGCACAAGTTTTTAAGGTTATGTTTCTTAGTATTACGATAAATAACCTAAAATATATATGTTAATTTTCAAGTAAATTAGTAAAATGATAATTACATCTATATGCCATGATTCGTAATGAACATTATATTCAAGACTCTTAATAGAATTTAAAAGGTGATTAAAGGTGGGGTGAGGACCGTTGGGTTTAGTGGTAGGGAGGCAATCAATGGTAGTGGTGGTAGTTATGAGTATGTAGGGACTACCCAAAACCATCCATAGGGGAAACTAAAGTAGCAGATGAGATAAATAGGGTGGGAGCATTGGGATGAACATGACAACATGATTATGTTGGTGGTACATGTACGAGAGCAGAATACAAGTGAGATGGGGTAGAGGTGGTGGTAAAGGTGAGGATAGGGGTGGGGGAAACAAGAATTAGGCAATTTTGGGAAGTGATGATGAGAACAATGAGGAAATGAGACAAGGAGGTTATTTCTCTTGGGTAGTTTTCAGAAGTGAGGGTAGTGGTTTGAGGTTGGTGTGGTAGAATAGGGTTAGTATGGATGATAAGGTTAGGGGTATCTAAAGCAACAAGTGTGGGTGTAATGAAAACAATGAGTGTAATAATAAGATATGTGTGAGGTGGGTTAGGGTGTGTGAGTGGTGTGAGGAAAAAGGGACACAAAAATGTCGGTAGGAGTGTTGATAGTGAGAGTTGAGTGTGGTAGGATAGGTATAGTAAGGCTAGGGATAGGGTATAATGGAGATGAAATGAGTGATGACGGAAAGGGAGAGAGGATAGAAAGTGGTAGGTAGTATTGATTTTCTTAAGGGAAAAGGGAAATGACAGGTGAATTTAGAAATGGGGGTGAGGTGATATTTGGGGTGATGAGAGGAGTGGTGAGAGGAGCATGCATGGGGTGGGGTAGTGGTGGAAATGTGTGGCAATGTATTTGGTGGTAAGAGAAAGAAATGAATATGGTGGTGTGTTGTAAATAGGAGTATGAGGTGTGTGGTATGGGGTGGAATAAATGAGGTGAGAGAAATTTCTATGTGGTGCAGGGGAAACAAGAGTGGTGAGGGTAGGGTAAGTAGGATACATGAGGAAAAGGGTGAAATAAATGTGAGGGTGGGGATGGGTATCTAGAGATAGAGAGGAAGGGATTAACATAGGGGTTGTAGGTATCATATGAGTAGGGTTAGTGAGAGAGGGGGTGATGTAAGGTGGGTACAATGGAGTAGGGGAATCCATTATAGGAGATTCTATGGATCGATTAGGGGTGGAAGGATAAAGAGGCAAGTAGGATGAGGTAGGGTGATAGGGTTAGAGGTGACAATAATGAGAGGTGGGGGAGTGAGGTATGGATGGTGATCGTACATGAAATGAGAGATGGATATGGGATAAGTTTGGTTAAGGTGGTGGGAGTAATGAAGGTATGGGTAGGAGAAATATAATTTAGGGTTCATGGATTGGGTATGATGGAAGAATGATGTGGGAATTGTGGCTTATGTTCATTAAGGGAGATGCGGGTACGAGTCATGTGGGTGTGAGGATGGAATGTTTGGGTATATGTGGTGGGTTAGGGATAAATGGATTGAGATGTAGGTATGGTAGGATTAGTTTAGTGGGTGTAGGAGTAGGCGTAATGGGAGGTGGTGGGAATGGGGTAGGATCTATGGAAGGTGAGAGGAAAGGGGTAGAGAAACTGGTGATGGTAGGCCCATGAGGTGGGTAGGCTAGAATAGAGGTAGTAGAAGAAAGATGGGTGGTGGTAAGGGGCCACATGAGTGGCTAGTGTTGGTTTATGGGTGGTGGCATAAATGATTGTATGGATAAGAGTAGTGAAGAGTGTGGGAGTAAGGGAGACAATGGTAGGGGATATGTATAAGAAATAAATATGTGGATATGTGTAGGTCTAAAAAGAGCAGGGGGTAGGTGTTGTAGGGTATGGGTAGGAAAATGTTATTCCCATAACCCAACTAATATTATTTGAACAATTTGATCATATGTAAGTCTATAATATGTGTAAGGGGTTTGTCTCTATGTATTTTCCAAGGAATTTAAGTGCCTATTATATTTTCATAAATTTCTATGTACAATGACCACTAACTAAAATCTAAGGATAAAGGTGTCCCTTTTGATAAGTATGTAAGTAATTTCTCCCATGCATCATAATTTTTGTTATTGTATGTTATCTACATTTATCATTTATCTTATTGTAGATGCCATAGTTTTGATTCAATAAAAATAATACCATTTCTATGATAATTCCTTAAAAATACCCAGTGTGGAGAAATATCCATAGGATAAGAGTGAGAAGTAAACTCATTTAGGACAAAAAATAGACACAATGAAAGTGGTATTCAAAATGACAAGACAACATGGATTGGAATATCCTTCATTATCTCAATAATTGTATCCATCTTTTCATTTAGAAGCTAGGTATAAAAAATGTATTAGTAACACATATTATATGATAATAAAACATTAATAGGATTTCATCAATTTTTTATCTTATAATATATTTTTTTTCTGTTTAAACCACTTTGAGGAAAATAATTTACAAATCTTGGAAGATTATTTATTTAAAAAAGACGTGGGACAAATAATGAATGGGCCACCAGAGAGGGCTCCCATATTCCTTTTCCAGTCAACATGAGGACATATATAAATTCATCAGTAAATTCTATTCTAAACTACCCTCTCTAGTCCAGTTAAGAAGGGTGTTTCCTAATAAATAATTAGCATGTCAGTTCCTTCAGTCAATTAATTAGTAAAAATCCCTTGTTAATCTAGTGAGACAAGGCACTCCATAATTTCTATTAGAATGTCAGTTATGTCATTAAGTAATAACTGTAAACAACACTAGGTAGTCTCACTCCACAAATAATTGCATAAATAAAGAAGCAAGTCTCTTGCTACTATTGTAAACACAACAATTGTCCATTCTAATCAAAGGACGTCTTCTTTATTGAATACATTTTATGGTCATTTTCCTTCTCATTCCTAGCATTATCTCTTTCAACTTCTTCATCTTTTTTTGTGCAAAGTTTGATTTTTGTGTGCCATTGAATTATGTTTCTACATTTTAATTTACCATATAGAATTTTATATTAAATGGTATCAGAGCTTGGATCCAAGCCATCTTCTTTTCAGCCATAGAATTCAAAAGAGAGGCCATCCAATAATTTTTTTCTGAAAGCAAGGTGTCCTCAGGAATTCCAGTTCACCCTCCTGAGGGCTTCTTTCATGTTAAACCTTCATCATTCCCTACATGCCCTCTTCAGGGCACAAGGTTCATTCTCAATGTTCTTAGGAGTTCAGTGATTCTTAGTGCAACATCGAGTGATATATTGGCATCCATGGTGAATGAAAATTATGCCACCATGAAGAGAATCCATCTATAGAGGATTCCTCATCTAATGCCATGGATCCAACTTGGGAATTAGCGATGGCTATCTAGGACCTACTCTGTCTGTAATAGTGTCAAAATCCAACACCCATGTAGCTTGATATGCGCTTCCAATTACAAAAGTTTGCGGGCCAAATGAATGGAAATAATTTTGACTCTTAGCTTCATAGTCTTTCAACATACTTTCTTACATGTCCTGAGATGATAGAAGATATGAAGCTTCAAATCGCTAATCTACAACTTGAATAAATTACATAGACATGATGGGACACTGATATCGATAATTATTCCTTGGTCATAGACATAAGCGACCCAGTTAAGACAACTAAAATAAACATCACAATGTGCGATGCATTCTGCTAGGATCTCAGAGAGAAATTCTACCCACCTGTGTATCTCCAGAACCTCCTTTCCAGATGGTTCCAACTCTGACAAATTTCCAGTCAGCCTATCCATGGAGACATTTGTAACATCCCCAACCATTATGACACAAAAGAGACTTGCAACAATTAATTTGTTTTTTAAATCATTAGGACAATAACGACAACAAAATTCCTAGCGACACAACTCAATGAAAACATAATGAATGAACTATATGCAACACATCATTGTAATCAATCATGTCTCAATAAAAACATGTAACATAACAATTCCATGGCACAAGAAGTAATTAACCAACAACCATTCATTACAATGACCTATCAATGTGCGCAAGAAGCAAAATCTAGACATTACACAATACATCGGTCAATGCGCGTGTTTAACCTCAAGCACTTAAATATATGTGCATCATTAACATTCGATGCGTGAAAGGGTAAAATATTAATAAAAACAAATTACAAGGCACATGAAGTCTAAATTATATCCCAACATTCCTTATACTATAATTTTGTCATGCAAGGAGTCTGATATCTACAAAAATCATTCAATACATTAATAGTCAATGTGGACAAGGAGTTTGAATCCTTTACTAGTCATACATCACATTATTAAATTGTGCGCTACTTGATCTAGATTTTATGAGAAGAACGAAATGACTACACATTATTGACAGGTTCTTAACACAAAATAATAGAGATATAGTAAAATTGGTTTTCTATTCAATAATGAAATAAGCTGAAACTGTAAAATGCAGTGGAAACAAGCTTGCTGGAATGGTGGCATGTTATCTCTGAGAAGAGATGTGAAGGTTGTTCTCATTCGCAAGAAGATCATCATAATGAGTCTCTGAAGGCCTTTTTACAATAAAAAATAATGCGAAAAACCCTAGAAATCCAAAAACCTAACCCTAGGAGATGAAGCGCCAAAAGTCATGTGGGCCCCGTTTGGGTAAGTTAGTACATCAACTTCTCGGGGTCGTAACTTTTGCATACGATCTTTGTTTTAGGTGTCTGATAGTCTGCTGGAAAGGTATTGTTGAGGATATTCATTTTGGGGAATCAATCATACCTTCCACTATAAATGATAATATCAATCCCAAAAAACCTTCATTTAGGCCCTCAAAATGGCCCCAGAAGTTAAAACTGCTAAAAATAGTAAATTGCCAAAATTGCTAGAAAACTGTTTTGAGATAGTTGGAAAAGGTGGGTGGCCACCGATATCCACCTGGATTAATCCTCCCTCCTTAGGAATAAATGGTCTCCATTGCGCTGAGTTCCCCCATCAGATGAGGAATTTTTTGTTGAATTTGGCCTCGGGTGAGCCACTTGCCTTGGTGCAAGAGCTACCTTGCTTTGAAAAATCGATAAAGTTGGGTGCTTTGATGTCATGTGCCCTTGATATGTGTGTCCACAATATGATCACTTCCTATTGTATGCAACTGAGGTTGAGCTCTATTGGCTTCATTTTTTCTGCTACGTCTGAGGTGTCCAATAATGGTGGGAAATAAGGGCGAAGGAGATCCACGTTGAACATTGGGTGCAGGCCAAGGAAAGGAGGAATGTTGAGCTCAAAAAAATTATCCCCCATGACCTTGGTAATGGTGTACAACCCATAACAGAGTGGGAAAAGCTTCAGATGGGGTCCTATCAGGCATTCTTTCTGCAAGTGCAACCAAACTTTGTCGCCCACCTAAAACTTATGTGGCACCCGATGTTGATCATGGCGCTGCTTATACTTGTCATTGGACTTTTGTAGGATATCCTGAACCTATTGGCGGATGTGTTGGATCCAATCAATGAACTAGGTGGATTTATCAACTTTAGTTGGAGCAAGATATGAGTCGGTCGAGGTGACCACAAGGGGAACTACAACATCTATAGGACCCAATGGTTGGAATCCCAAACACACTTGAAAGGAGTTGTCGCTGGTTAAGCTATGCAGGGCTCGGTTGTAGTTATGTTGTACATAGGGAAAAATCGCATCCCATGTGCGAGGGTGCTTTGAATTATACATGCAAATGATATTCACAATCATTTGATTTACAACCTCGGTTTGTCCATATGTCTTGGGATGGAAGGTCGTGGATTTGGTGAGATTCGTGTCTAGCAGTGACCAGAGGCTCGACCAGAATGTGCTGAGAAATTGATAGTCCCGATCTAAGACAATGGTTTGTGGGATTCCAAAATGTACCTAGACTCATTCAAAGAAGATCTTTTCGGTGGCCTTTGTTTTGATGTTCTTCTGGCAATAATCCATAATCTCGATCTTAGAAAAGCAATCAACAACCACAAAAACATAGTCATTTCCCCACTTAGTGGCCGAGAGGCCCGACATGTTATCCATTGAGATGGATTCCCATGGCCTTTCAAGAGTAGTAAGAGGGGTGTATAAGCCTTGTTTCTTAGTGGTCGGTTTGGCAATAACATAGGTAGTGCAAGACTTGATATACTTGTTGACCTCCTGTCGAAGTTTCAGGCAGTAGAAATTTTTTAGTAGCATTGCCACTGTCTTTTTGACGACAAAGTGTCTTGACATACGACTGTAGTGGGATTCTGAGATCATCTTTGATCACTCACTTGATGGAACACATATATGTCCCAGACCACACAACAACCCATCCTGAATATGGAAATTATCGACAACTGTGTTTACACCCAAAACTTGGTAGGTGGTGGCGAAGTCTGGGTTTGTCTCATAGAGTTGGAGCCATCCGGAGGTCTCATGGCCACAAGAGTTTATCACCATGTTGAGTGCCGCAGCTGGCGGTCTGCTGAGGCAATCAACAACGCGATTGGTGGTTCCTATTATATACTTGATGTTGTGGTGGAATTGTTGCAAGTATGTGGACCACTTTTAATGGCGATCATTCTGCAATTTTCCTTGTGTCATCATGAACTGCAGTGGCTTATGATCAGTGTGGATGACTGTCTCCTTCCCAAGAATGTAATTTCTACATTGGCAGCACGCTTGCACAATGGAGTACATTTCTTTGTCATAATTAGGGTACTTACGGACAACATCTGATAATGTCTGACTATGATAGGCCACGGGGTGGCTGTGCTAAGTGAGAACGACACCCACCACATATTATGAAGCATCTGTCTCAATCTCAAAGGGATTCTACAGGTTTTGTAGTGAAAGTACTGGGGTTGAGAACACGCGTCGCTTCAAATCATTGAACGCCTTTTGTTGGGACCAACCCCACACAAATTTTGCCTTACCGCCACCCCTATTTATTTGGCTGAGGGCCCATGTAATATGGGAGAATCCCAACATGAACCTGTGGTAGAAATTGGCAAGGCCCAAGAAGCTCTGAAGATTAGTGAGTGTGGTTGGGGCTGGCCAATCACAGATGACTTGGATCTTGGCTGGATCCACATATACGCCATGTTGATCAACGATGTAGCCCAGGTAATGAACCATGTCCATACCGAAGGATAAATTTTCCAAGTTGGCATATAGCTTGTGTTGTCGTAAGGTGTGCAAAACTTGTTGAATATGCTACAAGTGTCCGGCCCAAGTCTTCTTGTAAATGAGAATGGCATACAGATACACCACTACAAAAGTATTGGTGAATGATCATAGGATATCGTCCATCATCCTCATGAAAGTAGCTAGATCATTTGTCAAACCAAAGGGAATGAACAATCATTCAAAAAGGCCTTCCTTTGACTTGAAGGCAGTTTTCCATACATCTGTGTGTTCTATCGGGACCTGGTGGTAGCCAGACTTCAAATCAATCTTACTGAAGTATTTTCCCCCCATGAGTTGATCAAGGAGTTCGAAGATTCATTTTGGGGGCTCAATTATGCCTTCTTCTATCATTGAGAATCTCTATCCCGAAAAACCTTCATTTAGGCCCTCAAAATGGCCTCGGAAGTTAAAACTGCTAAAAATAGTAAATTGCCAGAAAACTATTTTAAGACAGTTGGAAAAGGTGGGTGGCCACCGATATCCACCTGGATCACTAGAATTATAAGAAATCAATCCATTATTTACACACCAAGACACATGATATATTTACTTAACCGAAGGGCGCAATAGAATATAACTGAAAATCAATCATACCTCAACAACAAATAAATGCGCACTGGAAATAAAATTTAAATCTATCGAGAAAATCCAAATAAAAGATGTAATGGTAATCTAACTAATTTATCTCAGCAATATCAAGACATAAGGTTTCTCAATTCATCCTTAAGACGCACGATATATCGAAATTCTAAATTATTGAAAATTAACATTAAGAATCGAAGGAACAACAATTCCCTTGCAATACACAACGATTAAAACAAACGAAAAGCCATCTATAACCTTCCATTAGGATTCCATAATCAATAAAATGTGTCCAATTATTGATGCAAATTCCATCACCAAAAATCCATATTAATCACTTAATTAAACATAAATCATTATTATTAAAGGCGCAAAGGGATCCACCAACTAGTCATCATAAATCCATCCCTATGTGATTCATCTAGCTGACTTAGAAGTGATCCATGAGGTTATTGGAACAAACCCTAACTTTATCTAGTCCTTTCCCAACCTATCTATAGATCGCTATATAAATGTTCCAGAAGGATGTCACCCTTTCAAGTAGTTATAAACACACAATTCCCATTAATCAAATAAATACTCGGATAAATAATCATATCAGCAATTATTATCATAACAACACTTATTCAATAAACCAATGCTATTCAATGATAGACCATTATAACATTATAGAGTAAATAATTATTAATATGAATTCACCGTTATTAATTTATTACATTGAGGAATACATTGATGAGGGATAATTTAAACTACACAAGGTCGATATTATTGAGAACACAATCATAATTCCAACTTATGATTTTAAACAAATATTAAACTAATTTTATGATCAACAAAATATAAGGGAAAACTTGGGTTAAACATTGAGCTATAAAGAAAACATTGTTGAGGAAAAATATCAGCTCTCTAAGCATTTCAACACAGATCTCTTAAAGAAAAAAATCGTTGGGAAAAATATGATCTCTCTAAGCATTAAAACATTTATCTCTTAAGACAAAAATTGCAAGGAAAAATATGAGCTCTCTGAGCATAAAACAATGAGATCTTAAAGAGAAAAGTCATTGGGAAAAATATGATCTCTCTGAGAATTAAAACATTGATCTCTTAACACAAAATTTGCTGGGAAAAATATGAGTTCTCTAAGCATTAAAACATTGAGCTCTTAACACAAAAATCGTTGGGAAAAATATGAGCTCTTTGAGCATTGAAACATTGAGATCTTAAGAAAAAAATCATTGGGAAAAATATGATCTCTCTGAGCATAAAATGCTGAGCTCTTAAAGACATTAATTGCACTGAAAAATATGAGCTCTCCGAGAATTAAAACATGGATCTCTTAACACAAAAATCGTTGGAAAAAATAAGAGATCTCTGAGCATAAAACACTGAGATCTTAAAGGAAAAAAATCGTTGGGAAAAATATGAGCTCCCTAAGCATTAAAACATTGAGCTATTAAGACAAAAATCGTTGGGAAAAGTATGAGCTCTCTGAGCATAAAACGCTGAGGTCTTAAAGACAAAAATCGTTGGGAAAAATGTGTGCTCTTTGAGCATTAACATGCTGAGCTCTTAAGACAAAAATTGTTGGGAAAAATATGGGCTCTTTGAGCATAAAACACTAAGCTCTTAAATGCAATAACTGCTGGGAAAAATATGATCTCTCTGAGCATTAAAACACATATCTCTTAAGACAATCGTTGGGGGAAAATAGGAAGACTCTAATGCTCTCAATGCAGTCCAACTAGAAACGAACAATAGATTTGGAGGTGGGATAGAAAAAGAAGAAAGATTTTTTTTTTTTCAAATCTTAGCTCAA
>SNQJ01S0017045.1:46609-94629 GCA_010110895.2 Picea sitchensis
AAAAAAAAACAAAAAAAAAAATGCAAAGGATTCTTTAAGGGTTTTTGGGATATAGAGGAGAAATTTTCAGTCTAAACACATTTCTCCTATATTACACCCATCTTGGGGATTGCAGAAATAAAACATAAATTAACAACCAAAATTCACAGATCCTTTGATGAGATCAAACACAAAATACAACAAAAATCTAACACCTAATTTCGCTAAATGTTCAACGAGATTAAACGTAGAATAAAGAAGACAATTTAACACAATAGAAGTACCTTAACCGAAGGCGTAGAATCTGAAATGGCTTTCCTGCACTTGCGCTCTGTCTAGATCATGTTTGCTAACCACTGAGTCCTCATCGAAACCTCCCAACCAATGCTAGGGGTACTCTTCTTCCCCCTGAGCCCCCCGAGCCACAAAGGGACCACACATACAACTAGGGAAAATCTAGCTCCGAGCTTGCCTCGCAAGTTCGAGCTACCACTCTCTAATCGAGCTAGGTATCCCAACTCCCACAAGAAAAATGAGTCAAGAAAAATATTGGCCGCCTAAACTTACTCCTACCAGTTGTGATCCATTCTCCTCCTCCGTCATTTATTATATATATATTTCTTAGTGACTTGTTGCCAACACGCACTCTAAATTATTTTTATTAATTTATTATTAGGAAAATTCTTCCCCATACACTTGTCACCTGATCCCTTTGTTGCACCAGAAATTCATTTAATTAATTAATTTAAATTGCCAATTTCCCTCACCCACCTAAAATCGTTCCTAAAAACGCTCCTCATTGTCCCTTTATTTCGTCATATTCCCTTAATGATTGACGCCTTTAGTTGGGTTCAAAAATTGAAAGTTCTCTATACTATACTCCCTTCTATGTTCCACATTCCTTTTGTAATTAAGTTTCCCCTTTTTATCTAAGTTCAAATTTAGCAAGTTTTTCACAAAGCCAACAATTAATATTTCAAAATAATTTAATCCTCCAATAATTTTTAAATTTAATTTTTACTCCCATTTTATTCATCCCCCCCTTTTATTACTTTTTTAATTAATTTCTCGTTCTCATGTCCTAATTAGACCTAGGATTTAAATTCAACTAGGCTCAGCAAAATTATTTTTAAGGGAAATTTTATAGTTTTTAAACTTTACTCTTGCAACAATTATCTTAAGGCTCACCAAGTCAAATGAGATATTTTTTTCTAGGAACCTAGGTTCATTGAATCACCAATTTTAAAACCGCAATGTGCCCTTCAAGACGCACTATGTACTCCAAGGGTGCCATTCGCCTTCATTCAAGTTTAATGTAAATGACATACCCTTCAAGACGCACTACGTGCTCCAAGGGTGCCACTCACATTTTGACTAATTTTGGTAGACACCAAGCCCTTGGAGTCAATACTTTGTTAGGTGACCTTGTGGGAGACTAAGGGCCTCTAAGGAATAAGGACCCTACCTTATTGTATGCCCATTAGAATCTTCGTGAGTGACTTTCTGAGTCTTCCCTCACGACATTGTGGATCTCTCAAACTAGGTAATCGTTAAACTACAGTTTGAGCCACGGTGGGAGTGCTAATAGGTTGTGGCAGGGATGTTGCCACACGCCTCCCTCAATATCTTTGGTTGTCGTTCATGACCCCTTTACTCCAAATGTGAGTTTGATTAGCAAGCTATCGTCAACTTGCATCTATCAACAAAACATGTCAATGATCCAAAATAATCATCATAATTTACCAGTCATATCTCACATATGCAATAAAAAAAACATTCAAACCATAAACAATCTACTCCCTAACTCAATCTAGAGTCTAAGGAGATCCATCGATGCCATCGAAATTCTCAATCAGTCCAGAGTCCTGCACACTCAGGAGAAACCAGTCAATAGAACCTATCAATAGAAATATAATCAAGTAACATATCATCATATCCACAACATCATCATAATCCATAAGCGAATAGTAAATCATATAAGGAACTAGATCACTTGCACATAATTTTCCTCAAATAATAAGTCCAATCAGGTGTGTGAAATAACATGATGTTACATACACCCCCCTTTTGTTTTAAACTTCTTCCTGAAGTTTCACAGTATACAAGTGCAAAAATAAAGTATTTGACAATATCTAAGTGTCTAGCCATCCAACAAAAATGGGAACTGCGAACACATATCATATGCGTCCTCCCAGGTAGATGAGCGTGGACTATAATTTTCCTACTGGACATTGACTTGATCGAAAGTTTGACACCGTAGCTATCGAATGCTATTGTCCATAAAGAAAATTGGCTCCGCCGTGAGTGTACCCTCGCCCAACATCTCACAAGAAATCAGTCAATCTCATGCATAGGACCATTGACCTAAAGTCACACATAGATACAATATAAACATTCCATAACACCTCAAAGAATTAGGCATGTCTAGCCATTAGGCACTTCATAATTATGGTCGACGCGATGGGCATCAGAAAACCCTTATGTGGATCCCACGCTTCTTCCATCCCCTTTCGTATCGTTAGTATTTGTTATTACAATTCTTGGGTCGCTTCTAGTCCTACCAGGACCCAATCCTCGATTCGATCCCAACTCAAAGGCACCTAACTCGGCTTCCCATAAAGAAACTCAAATGGTGCCATCTTAGTGGTGCTTTAATGGTTGTTTTTGCATGCAAGCTCAGCCAGTGACCAAAAATATTCCCAACATTTTTGTTGGTCCAACACACACATACACAACACAACCTTCCTAGATTGGTTTGTACCTTCAGTCAACTTGTCTATCTCAAGGACATGTTGTACTAAATTTCAGTGGTGCTCCTAAGGCCTCTTGGGAAACTCATCCAAAATCGTCTTGCAAACACTGAATCCCTTATTGAACATTATTCCTTTGGTACATCTCACGGTCTCAAAATCTTGCTGATATAAACTCTAGCTATACCTGGCGCCTGATGCGTCGTACACACAGGGAAAAAATGTGAAATCTTTGTTAGAATGTCAACTGTCACAAAAATCGAGTCGTGCCTCCTTGCAGTCAACAAAAAATCAATATTGAAGCCCATCAAAATGACTTCCCAAGTCGATTCTATGTTCTTCCTTCACCTGCTAACCTTCTATACATATCGCCAGACAGTTGACGATGTCCAGGTTTATCCCTTACAGAAGAATAAGGGCTTAAGGTCAGTCCTCATCTTCATGACTCCTAGATGATCCATAAGCACTACTCTATGAGCTTTAAATAATATCAAAACTTCTCAATTCCTCGTCAGGATATAAGTAAATCCGATTATTATATCTCAAAGATCTGTCATTATCCACAATATATCCCTCAATTTTGGTACCATGATGGTGTCTTTCCCGAAAAATTCCTTACCCTCCTTATACCAGTCAGCATCACGCTGTAGTTAGAATGTTTTCACATAGATTCGTTTGAAGAGGTGTCACTAAAAATATGTGTGCTCTCTAAATAAACACGTCCTCCACTCTCTTCGCTGTCCCTTTTAAGTAGGAAATCTCAAAATTGTAATCGATAAGTAGTTCTGACCAACGCCTTTGCTGCACGTTCAAATCATTTTCCGTAAAAAGGTGTTGTAAACCACAGTGGTCTGTTTTTAGTTCAATTTTTTTTCCAATCAAGTAGTGTCTCCACACTCTCACGGCATACACGATGGTTAAAAACTCTAAATATTGTGTCACATAGTTCTCCTCATGCTTCGATAACTTCCTTGAGATGTAAGAAATCACTCGACCTTCTTGCCTCAAGAGTCTGTCTAAGCCTTCCTTGGATGCATCAGTACATACCAAGAATCCCTCATCCACGCTAGGGACATTTAGTATTGGTGATATCATCAACAACTCCTTTATCCTTCGAGATGCTTCCGCGCATTTCTCGGTCCACACAACATTCTTTTTCTTCTTCTACAATTTCGTAATCATATTTTCTATTTTTGAAGAACCCTTGATGAACCATCGATAATATCCCGCTTAACCCATGAAGCTACGAACTTCTAGGACATTCATCGGTGCAAGAACCTCCAAAATAGCCTCTTCCTTCGTTGGATCCACAATGATGCCTTCATGGAAGATAACATTCCCTAAACAATGAATCCTCGATAGCTTTCTGACCGCTTCCCGTAATTGTTTCTCTTGAAATACTGTAGTACCAAGCATAAACGTTCATCTTGATATTTCGTCATCCAAGAAAATATCAAAATTTCATCAAGGAATACTCGATGGTAGTCAAGCAGAGTCTCCACGACCCATCCTTCTTCCGTATGAAATTAACAGGAGCACTCCAAGGTGATACACTTGGACTTATAAGTCCTAGGTCCAACAACTCCTTCAATTGCACTTTCAACTCCTATAACTTAGGGGTCGACATCCGATAAGGATTTCTTTCCATCAGTTCAGTTCCATGTTTTAGGTCTATGGTAAATTCCATCTTGGCTTTGGCGAAACTCCTGGTAATTATTCTAGGAATCACGTCCATAAACTCTGATACTATCGGAAGGTCTTCTAATCCTTCTTCCACGCCCTTGAAGTTCAGAGGTAAGTAGGCATATAACTTGCATCCTTGCGCATGATATCTAGTAGTTGTAGGGAATAAATGAACCTCAATGATACTCCCCATTTTCTTCCTACAATCACACTTCTTTGTCCTTCATCGTCATTCGAACTCAACTGCCCCATATTATCATTGATTATCGCATCATGTGATTCGCAGTAGTCCATATTGATCATGTCGTCATAACATTTTAATATCGTGAACTAGGTCGAACTATCCCTAGATTAAAGTGATAATTCATACCCCTTCCTCCAACCATCTGGTTGGTACCTGAAGCCACATAGAAGAATATAAACTCGTCCTATTGAATTCCCTTACCTATATCCCTTCAGTGCAACACTTAGAATGAGATCTTATGTAGCACCCGGGACTAACAAACACTAAAAGTTTTTTTGGCGATGGAAACTAATGCATCGAGCACAGTGGAATGGTGCTCAACCTCGCGGTTATTTACTACGGTCATGAATCCTCTGGGCCCTGCCCATATCCACCACGGTAGTGTGTCATGTTGACTTGGTCGCTCTGGCCCTTTCAACCAGACAATTTTACTGGTAAGGTGACTCTCCACATGTCCATCACCCACCTCCGGTCCAATACTCCTGGCCTCGGAATAGAAGTTGTTGGCCCACCAACCTAAGATCCTGGTATGTTCTGGTGACAAGACTAACTAACGACTATTAACAATGTTGTCGCGGATGTGGCGGTCCCCTGTAGGGAGCCCTCTATTGAGGAACCTATCATCAAGGTGTCATGATCAAGGGTCATATAGACGTATCTTGATACTAAGAGGTCTGGTCTGGATGATGTCTGATGCTTTTGCACACCAGATGTTGTCAGTCCAGACAATCTTGTAGGAGTCCTGCCCAGACTCTCATGGTCAAATATTCCTTATCTAAGAGGCCTATTGGACTACATTGTGCAACATCCGAGGAATTTATATCCTCACCTTCACACAAAATCTAGAGTTAAGGCCGGTCACGAACTTGTTGATATACAAATTCTTCGTGTTCATTTGTGGGGCATACCGAAGTAGATCCATAAATTTGGTCTCATAATATGACACTATACGACCACCATATCGTATGGCATTGAACTAATTGAGATGGAGCTCAACGAATTCCTCTGAAAATTACTTCTCCCATAACTATTCCTCGAACTATTCCCATGACACAGACTCAATGACCATGTTTAGATGAGGTAGGAGCGTCTTCCTTCAATGAGAGAGCTCCCCTTTAGCTGAAGACCACCTATGAGGACCTTTGTGCTAGACGTCGAAATCGTGAAACGTGAAGCACATCTCTTGGCTATCCAGCCATTCCTTAATGAATGATCCATCCATGGCACTCATGGACTCAGGAATTTAACCCTCTCTATTTTTTCATGAAACCTACTAGTACTATATGGGGCTCGCTGTGGACCCTCAAGGGTACATGCGCCCTAGCCTTATCTCAGTACAGACAGTTAGTCAAGGCCTCTAACATTTCCCTGGAAGGACCCTGTCAGACCCAATGCATCCCGCGTGACAATCCACTCATGCTCAAGACTTGTTCTTCTCCTTGGGGGTTGGAAACCTCTAGCACGGGTGCTCCTGGAGGCGTCACACCTCCTTCCATGGAACCACATCACAAATATCTATAGTGTCCTCTAATCGTGATTACCGCAAGGAGAGGTTAATAATTCAATTAGCAATGAGCATAAATAAAGGGATTAATTCAATGGAAGGTGTGTTTATCCACATTCGCAGGGTTGAACCTGCTCTAATACCATATGTAATATGCCTGACCTTCACGACACAAAAACGATGTACAACAAGTAATTTTTTTTTTAAAAGCATTGGGGACAATAACGAAAACAAAAGTCCTAGTGAAACAACTCAACGAAAACATAATAAATGAATTACACACGACACAGTCATAATCAATCATGTCTCAACTGAAAAATGTAACATAACAATTCCATGGCGCAAGAAGTAATTAACCAACAACCATTCATTACAATGACCTATCAATGCACGCAAAAAGTAAAATCTAGACATTGCGCAACACATCGGTCAATGCACACATTTAATCTAAAGCACTTAAATATATGTGCATCATCAATATTCAATGTGCACAAGGGTCTACTATTAATGACAACAAAATCCAAGGCGTGTGAAGTCTAAATTATATCCCAACATTCCTCATACTAAAATTTTGTCGCACGAGGAGTTTGATATCTACAACAATCATTCAATACATTAAGAGTCAGTCCGCATAAGGAGTCTGAATCCTCTACTAGTCATACCACACATTATTAATTTGCACGCTAGAATTCTAAGCAATCAATCGAGTCTTTACACACCACGATGCATGAGATATTGACTTAATCGTAGGGTGCAATAGAATATAATTGAAAATCAATCATACCTCAACAACAAATAAAGGTGCACTAGAAATCAATTCTAAATCGATCGACAACATCCAAATCAAAGGCATAATGTTAATCTAACTAATTTATCTGAGCAATATCAAGGCATAAGGTTTCTCAATTCATCCTTAAGGTGCATGAGATATCGATATTCAAAATTATTCAAAATTAACATTAAGCATCCAAGGAACGACAATTCCCTTGCAATACACAATGATTAAAACACACTAAAATCCATATAGAACCTTCCATCAGGATTCCATAATCAATAACATGTGTCCAATTATTCATGCAAACGCCATCATCGAGAATCCACATTAACCACTTAATTAAACATAAATCTTTATTATTCAAGGAGCAAAGGGAGCCCCCCGAACCACAAAGGGGCCACGCATATAACTAGGGAAAAGTTATCTCCCAACGCACCTTGCAAGGTCGTTCTACCACTCTCTAATCGAGCTGGGTATCCCAACTCCTAAAATAAAAATTAGTTAAGAAAAATATCGGCAACGTAGCCTTACGCCTACGAGTCATGATCCATTCTCCTCCTCTTCCATTTCTTGTATAGAATTTTCCTATTGACTTGTTTCCAAAATGCACTGTACATTCTTTTTATTAATATATTATTAGAAAAATTCTTCCTCGTACACTTGTCATCTGATTCCTTAGTTGCACCAAAAAATCATTTAATTAATTAATTTAAATTGTCAATTTCCCTCACCCAACTAAAAGCATTCCTAAAAATGCTCCTCGATGTCCCTTTATTCCCTCACATTCCCTTAATGACTGACGCCTTTCTTAAATATTAGTTGAGCTCGAAAAAGGAAAGTTCTAGACTAGATTCCCTCTTATGTTCTAGATTCCTTTTAAAAATTAACTTTCCCCTCTTTATCTAAGTTCAAATTTAGCAAGTTTTTCCCAAAGCCAATAATTAATATTTAAAAATAATTTAATCCTGCAATAATTTTTAAATTTAATTTTTACTCCCATTTTCTTCATCCCCCCCCTTTATTATTTTTAGCTCTCATGTCCTACTTAGAAATAGTCTTTAAATTCAACTAGGCTCAAAAAAATTGTTTTTAAGGGAAATTTTATATTTTTTAAACTTTAATCATGCAACAATTATCTTAATTTTGATGAGGTCAAATGAGATATTGTTTTCTAGGAACCTAGGTTCATTGAATCACCAGTGTTAAAACCACGACTTTCCCTTCAATATGCACTACATGCTCCAAGGGTGCCACTCGCCTTCATTCAAGTTTCATCTATGCGACGTGCCCTTCAAAATGCACTCTGTGCTCCAAGGGTGCCACTTGCCTTTTGACTGATTTTGGTTGACATCAAGCCCTTGGAGTCAATACTTTGTTAGGTGACCTTGTGGGAGAGTAAGGGCCTCTAAGGAATAAGGACCCCGCCTTATTGGGTGCCCCTTGGAATCTTTGTGAGCGACGATCTCAATGTGCCCTCACGACATCATGGATCTCTTGAACTAGGTAATCGTTAACCTACAGTTTGAGCCACGACGTGAGTGCTAGTAGGCTGTGGTGGGGCTGCTACCACACCTCTCCCTCAATATCTCTGGTTTCCGTGCATGACCCCTTTATTCCAAATGTGTGTCTCATTAGCAAGCTATAATCAGCCTACATCCATCAATGAAACATGTCAGCGATCCAAAATCAACATCATAATTTACGAGTCATATGTCACATATGCAATAAAAAAAATAGTCAAACTATAAACAATCCACACCTTGACTTGATTTGGATTTGAAGGAGGTCCATCGATTCCATCGACATCCTCAATCAATCTAGAGTCCTACACACTCAAGAGAAACTAGTCAATATCACTTGTCGATACCAATATAATCAAATAACATATCATCATATCCACAACATAATCATAATCCATAAGAGAAACAATCAATCATATAATGAACCGAATCACTTGCACGCAAGTGCCCTCAAAGAATAAGTCCAATCAGCACACAAGTGTCCTCGATGTCCCTTTATTCTCTCACATCCCCTTAATGACTAAGGCCTTTCTTCAAGCTTAGTTGAGCTCGAAAAAGGAAAGTTCTCTAGACTAGATTCCCTCCTATATTCCAAATTCCTTTTGTAATTAACTTTCCCCTTTTTATCAAAGTTTGAATTTAGCAGGTTTTTCACAAAGCCAACAATTAATCTTTCAAAATAATTTAATCCTCCAATAATTTTTAAATTTATTTTTTACTCTCATTTTCTTCATCCCACCCCTTTATTACTCGCTTAATTAATTTTTAGTTCTCATGTCCTACTTATACCTAGGCTTTAAATTCAACTAGGCTCAACAAAACTTCTTTTAAGGGAAATTTTATAATTTTTAAACTTTACTCATGTAACAATTATATTAAGGATGACTAGGTCAAATGAGATATTATTTTCTAGGAACCTAGGTTCATTGAATCACCAGTTTTAAAACTGTGATGTGCCCTTCAAGATGCACAACGTCCTCCAAGGGTGCTACACACCTTCATTCAAGTTTCATCTACACAACATGCCCTTCAAGATGCACTACATTCTCCAAGGGTGCATTCTCCTTTTGAGTGGTTTTGGTTGATGTCAAGCCCTTGGAGTGAATACTTTGTTAGGTGATATTGTGTGAGACTAAGGGCCTCTAAGGAATAAAGACCCTTCCTTATTGCACGCCCCTTCGAATCTTCGTGAGCGATTGTCTAAGTCTTCCCTCATGACATCGTGGATCTCTCAAACTAGGTAATCATTAACCTATAGTTCGAGCCACGATGAGAGTGCTAGTAAGTTGTGGCAGGGTTTCTTCCACATCTCTCCCTCAATATATCTAGTTGTCGTGCATGACCCCTTTACTCCAAATATGAGTTTGATTAGTAAGCTATCATCATCTTTCATCCATCAACGAAACATGTTAGTGATCCAAAATCAACATCATAATTTACGAGTAATATGTCACATATGTAATAACAAAAACATTCAAACCATAAACAGTCCACTCTCTAACTCGATCTAGAGTTCAAGGAGGTCCATCGATACCATCGGCATCCTCAATCAATCTAGATTCCTTCACACTTAGGAGAAACCAATCAATAGAACTTGTGGATACAAATATAATGAAATAACATATCATCATATCCACAACATCATCATAATCCAGAAGAGAAACAATCAATCATATAGGAAACTGGATCACTTGCATGCAAGTGTCCTCAAAGAATAAGTCCAATTAGGTGTGCGCAAGAGGAGGATGTTACAACACTAACATCTTCTTCAAACTACACATCCAACTCCACAACACCGATCCCAAAGAGGTATTTATAGTCAAGTTCAATTTTGGCTTATTTCTAAGTATTCTCCATGAAGTAGATATGCTCGATTATCTTTCCTTGGACAAGGATTTTCTTTAGGTTGTGGCCATGAAACATAAGGTGGTGCGTTGACTCCATTCTCTTCTCCTCAAGCTTGGGCTGGACCATCCACTCCTAGTAATTATCCTACTCTCCCATAAAGTGGCCCACATTCCTCCCCCACATCATCTCGTAATGAATCCTGGTGTTCTTTCCATAGACCAATTCACACTCTTGTTCTGACTACCATTCCCTTAAGAATGTGCACACCAACAAAATTTTGTTTTCCAAGATTGCTCTGTATGACCCTCTACAACTCTTGAAGTTGTTTCCCTTGATAACCCTGCTAAATCATATCCATTCCTAATTTTAATGACCACCAATGAACCAAGAATATCTATTGTTTCTCTCTTTACCCATAATTTCCATATCAAACAAGAATTGGCCACCCTCATTATGGAAAATGACAGCCAAAAGAACCTCATCTCCCATAAATTGGCACAACGCCTCCAACTACCCACTACTACACATCCAACCCCATACCAACTTGGTTAGGTATAAAATGGATCCCCATAGCAACTTGGTTAGGTATAAAATGGTGGCCCTCATCTTACAGTCTCTTGGTGTTGTGTGGTCACCTTCGCCATTGTCTCGTTTCATGATATAATCACATGTGATGTCTTCCTTCTCGATTGCGTATACTTGTTACTTGACCTCCCCTACCAATAGGCCCAACAAACTGTATACCATGCCAAATCCCACCAATATCATCTCTAACTTGCCAGGCGCACCCATATTCTCACATTCTCTAATCCTAAACCAATTCCATCACTTATTGGCAAGGAAACAATTAAGAAAACTAGTATCAATAAATGAGTCTCGTTGTGCTTAGTGCACCATGTTAAGCCTTATAATTTGTCCATTCCTAGACCTCTAGACATGATCCCCTTGCTCCAAGAATTTGCAAATGTATTCAGGCAGCCCACAGGATTACCCCCACCTCTCTCTATTGATCATTCCATTGACTTCATAATAGGCACATCCTTTCCCAATGCCCCTTCCTACCACCTCGCTTCTCAAGAATATTTTCAAATTGAGCACCTAATTGGAAAACTTCTGGAATCCAGACACATCAAGCCTTCACCATAACCTTATTCGTCCCCTTCCTTTATTGTCCCCAAGAAAGAAACATCTGAGTGGTGCCTCATAACTGAATATTGTGCGCTCAATAAAGGCAATGTTAAAAACCGATATCCCCCTCCCTAGATAGAGGATTTGTTGGACCACCTAAAAGGCGATTGCTTCTTCAATAAGATGGACTTGAAAATTGGGTATCATCAATTGCGCATACAAACCACTGACACATGTGAAACAACATTGACCAAATTTAAGCTTTTCAAGTGGATGGTAATGCCATTCATGCTGACAAATGCGCCAGCCAAATTCATGTGCCTCATTAATGACATCTTCATACCACACCTAGGTAAGTTTGTCGTCATTTATTTGGATAACATTTTGATATTCAGTAACTCTTGGAAAGACTATTTACAACATGTGTGCAAAGTGTTTGAATTGATACGTGATCATAAGTTGCAGGTGAAGGAAAGTAAGTCCTTATTTGGACATACTTCCATCCACTACTTGGGATTCATAGTGGATGTCCAAGGTGTGTGACAATATCCCTCGTAGGTGCAGGCTTTGGTGCAATAGCTAGTTCCATCAAATGCACATGACCTCAGAAGCTTTGTTGGGGAATAAATTTCTATAGGAAATTTATCTCCCACTTCTCACAACTAGCTCACCTTCTGCATCCGCTGTCACATGAAGCTAAGTTTCTTTGGAATCCCAAGGCTGAGTGACATTTTATGAAATTGAAGAAAAAAATATGTTTAGCCCTACTGGACATGAATCAAACCTTTGAAATCTAGAAACATTCCTCTCACTTCGTCATTGGTGTTGTACTTAAATAGGGAGGTCATATGATATCATATGACTCCCAACAAGCCAAAGTCAACAATAACACATACAACAAGGAATAATATAGCTTGGTACAAGCAGTCAAGTAATGGTGCCACTACATTATGGGTAAAGAGAACACCCTACATACGGATCATCATCCACTGATATTCATCAATTCCCACATTAAGATGTAAGATGCAGGAACAACGCCATTTAAAGTGGATAGCATATATTCAAGAGTTTCACCTAGTTATTAAATATAAGAAGGGGATCATCATCCACTGATATTCATCAATTCCCACAGTAAGATGCAGGAACAACACCATTTAAAATGGGTAGCATATCTTCAAGAGTTTCACCTGGTTATTAAATATAAGAAGGAGACCTTCAATAAAATGGTGGATTTGTTAAGCTGGCCCTCAATAGAGGTTCTACACATTTTAGAAGTGCGTTGTGCACCTTATGACGCATGGAAGAATATATATGTTATATATCCATACTTCCTCGAAGTCTGGGTGCTTTGAAGTAACCTACTCTCATAAACCAAACTCCCTTTATGGACTACACGATTTGTGAAGGGTGGCTATACTAAATCAATCAGCACACATATATTCTTGAGGTGGGATTATATTGGCCTACACTATCCAAATAGGTGGAAAAATTCATTCTTACCTGCTCGCTCTATGCACATAGTAAGCCATCTAAGTATTTGCATGGTTACCACCCTGTAATGTCACCTCATGAGCTCTTTTTCACGTAAAAAGCATTGCCCAGATCTAGATATTACTACCAAGCATTTATTTCTATTGTAACTTACCACACTCGTTTTTACATTCATAACTGGTTTCTATAATTTTGCAGGGACATGTGGAAGATTCGAAAGGACTTGTTGTCCCCTCAAATACACATGGTATTCTCTTTTACTATCGTGCTACTAAACCCTTATTCTATTCCAGTTAAATACCTTATTGTTATTTGTAAACTAGTGTTAACTATCAAAAGGTTATTGATATTTATAACTGGTTTCTATAATTTTGCAGGGACATGTGGAAGATTCGAAAGGACTTGTTGTCCCCTCAAATACACATGGTATTCACTTTTATTATCCTACTACTAAACCCTTATTCTATTCCAGTTAAATACTTGATTGTTATTTGTAAACTAGTGTTAACTATCAAAAGGTTATTCATCCCAAATAAGAGTTAATATGCATATAAACGAGTCATTTAAAACTTGGACATATGCAATAGTAGAACCGAAATAACAAGGTTTAAATATTGAAATTTTTAGTCTAAATCCCAAATCATTTATATATTCATAGGCTACCTAGGTTTCGGCCTTGGGTTACTACCATAGTGACACTAGCTCTCTCGAGCTAGAACTCATACGATATCCTTATTATGAGGATGGATTCCAGCTGTCAACGATATGATTGAGACATAGACATCCACTGTATCACAGACTCGGAGTTCATTCAATTTTCAACGACTGACGTTATGCTAGATCATTTTGACACGCTGATGGCACCAGTACTTGTTTCTTAATCATTAGACTTCTTGCGTGCTTCCATCTTTATTCTATCGTTTAGAAAAGTAACCTCTGGAGCTAATGCTCCGCATACAATTGTAAAGTTTCAAATCTCTGGTTCGTATGCTTATTGTAGAGCTCCTGTAGAATCAATGCCATAGTGTGAGGTAACGATTGGATTAAATCTCAATTTGTATGGTCGTTAGTTTAATTATCAGTCTAAATCTTCTTTTTTCTTAAAAAACTCATCAAACTAATGGATTCTTTGGTATGTGTAGGTTCTCCACGATTACGAACTCAAAATTATACAACAACAGAGTTCGATGATTGACTCTACCTTCTTACCAGGTAAAGGCCAATAATAAAATGCAAGAGAAAGATATTTATATTTTATATGTTTACAGTTCCATACATGTTGACTAGTTACGATTTGATATTTACGCAGGGTAGGCAACTCGTGGAACACATTTGGTCTCTGTCTGACATTACCAGGAACCCAAAGGGTTGGTAATCGTTCACTTCATGGTAACTATGATGTTGTTAAGATTCGATTAGGGTTCAAAATGAATGGCTTTACTGAAACTGTGTCGATTCCATTTGCATGCTAAGGTACATGGTTGTATTTTCGTGAATTAAAGGTTACTATGATATTGGTTGCAGGGTGGTCGATGCCTACTTAGCATGAACCGTTTTTAATCTTTCCACCGGAACGTAACCAGGTATCTCGATTTGGTTCCTCCTCAATAGGCATGAGGTTAAGACCTCAAGCTCTCGGTCTGAGCATACACTTTTCACCATTTATCATACTGTTCATACACGATAGAGATAGACTTATATGTTAGTTACAAAAGTATTAATCTTGGCTGGGGTTTTAGCGTTGATATCGAAAGCATAAATCTTTTTAGATATTCGCTTACTGGTTTTTGGTATGTATATTTATGCAAAAGCCTCGGCATAAATTCGTCACTCTAGTTCTTACCTCTGTAAGACTTTGTTTAATATCGTGAGTTTTGTTTAACCTGATATAAGACTTTGACTCCAAGGAGCATAGGTCACAGCGACACGCGCTCTCCCTTTATTGCCATGGATTATCAAGTCGTTCCCTTGTCAATATGGTCGACGAAGTATTGTGTTAGTTAATATAAATGCAAGTTTACATCATACGGATTCCATTCTCAGTATTTGAATTGTCTTTATGCTCTTCCTATTCTAGTTATTCTTGCATATGGGTATATATATATAAACCCTTATACATTTTAATTATCTTTCTTATTTTTCTGGTGTTTATATAAAAATAATGTTGCATGAATATTTGTGTGGTCCAGCAATTTTTCTGGGATTTAATTCTTGAAGCTATCATGTTGTTTCCTTCTAATAAAATTATGAGATGTCTCACTAGATGGAAACCCTATATCTGTTATCAATATTTGACTTAGTTTAAAATTATCTGCATCTCTTTATTTTTGTGCTTTTGTAATACATACAAGAGTTTATTCCACAATACACACTTTTGATCTTGATAACTAAATAATTTATGAAAAGATTCATAGTGTTGATATTTATACTTAAATAGTTAACTAGTTTAGCATTATTTTATTTAACCATTAGCACAATAAGATTTACTTGGGAAAACCCCATAAGGAGAAAAACTCAACAAACTTCCTCAATATAGATTTGCCAAGAAATAAAAATTCTTCTCTCCAAGAGAGAACTAACAAAGAAGAAGAACCTCCTTTAACCCTTGACTACTAAAGAGTATCACACCACATAACCAATATATATCCAAAAGATAGGCCAAAACCCTCCACCAAGTCACCTCATCGTTGTAGTAGTGTCTCCCTCTAAAACTGGCTCACTTTTCTTCTTGCCTGCAGAGCTAGTGACTAAGTGTACAAATGAGGCACTGGGATCCCTTATAAATATTGGTTTGGCCAACCTAAAATTATGTCTAGGCCTTACTTTACCCTTTTATTTTATGTTTTACATGTCAAGGCACAATAGGACCTAATTAACAAATATAATATAATAATATTCTTTAGGGTTTTTCTTGGTCAAATACAATAAAGATATATCCTGAAGCTACTCAATATTCAATGTTCCCCCTTAGCAAGAAAGGTATTCTTCTTGTCACTGTCATCATCATTGCTTTTACGCTTATGCATACTTGGTCATTGTCATGTTGTCAATCATGAATCGATATATCATAAGAAGTTCTCCACTTTCACTTCACTGAAGTAGCGTACCAACTTGTATTGGAGTAGCATACCAACCTGCAATGGGGTTAACATACCTGTGTTCGATTAGTATACCAAACTATGCTACAGTAGTGTACTAGCCGAAGTTGGAGTACCAACTTACATTGGGGTAGCATACTAGCCTATGTTGGGGAACCAACCTACACTGGGGTAGCATACGAGACTACGTTGGAGTACCAACCTACGCTGGGGTAGCGTACCAACCCACGTTGGAGTACCAACATGCGTTGGAATACCAACCTGCACTAGGTAGTGTACCATCTTGCGCTGGAGTACCAACCTACACTGGGGTAGCATATTGTCCTTCATTGGAGTACTAATCTGCGCTTGGGTAGCTCCCACTACTGTGAATCTCATCACTTCCCTCTACAATCACTTCCCACTTCTGGGGAACATATCACTTCCCACTTCTGGGGAACATATCACTTCATGTTTCTGGGGAACACATCATTTCCCGCTTCTGAGGGAAAATATTTTTGGACCACACCAAGCTCGTCTCTGAATTATTCAAACTTCACTTTCCATAGAGGCTTAGTCAACACATATTCTACCTTCTCATAGGAACACACTTGAGCTTTATTTCTCCCTTATTTACCATCTCTCAGATATAATGGTACTTGATCTCGATATGCTTGGAATTTTCATGACACACTCACAACTTTATGCAACTTTGTTTGTCATAAAAGATACAGGTTTCCTCCAACTCGAGATCAAACAATTATGTAATCAACTTCCTAAGCCACACTACTTCACCACAAGATGATCATGCTTCCACATACTCAACCTCTATGGAACTGAGTTCCATACAGGCCTTCTTCTCACTGAGCCACGAGATCACAACTGATCCCATAATAAAGAAACATCCAGATGTACTTTTACGGTCTGTGACACTGTCTGCCTAATGTGAATTTGTGGAATCTTATCTCAAAATTTGAGATATCAATGGTTTCATAATTGATTTTACCCTTTAGGTACCTCATCACATGTTTTTTCCGTTGAACATGTATTTCACCGCAAAACATATATCTGTCCTCATGTTCTTCGAACCAAATTTTCACATCACATTGTAACAAATTGGTACACTTACTCAAATGCAACTCAATCAGTGCAATCATGTGTTGGATTTATGTGCTTTCTACAAATCACTATCTGTCGCACTGTTTTAGAGTATGTCCTCTACTCTCTCTGCAACTTGCTCCTTCTAGAACTAGGAATTTGCACTTGCAACTTCTTTTTTTGAAACTGAGAATGACTGCTCCATTCTCACTTTAGCCGTTGAACTATGAGAGTATCTCCTCTACTCTATCACGATAACAGATTCATTTTCTCCCTATGAATCTCATACTCCACCGACTTCTTTTAATGTAATATGGTTGTTCTATATATACTTATTCTAATTACTGGAGAAAGTGTATTGCCATAGTCTTCTCCCTCTTGCTAGGCGAATCCTCTGGACACAAGTGAGGATTTGTACATCTCTATGAATGGTCTTGGGGACACTTATCCTCCTTACTAGATCATGAGGTTTGACTCTGTCTAAACTCTAGCTCCTTCTGAGCTAGTACTTGGTGGGGCGACCTGCCTCACCATTGGTGGAGAAATATTCTCCTCATGATATGGATAGTCAATTCTATATGGATTTGCATCTTTCAAAGTGTCACAGGACCATGATGGCATCTTCCTAATAACTGCAATGATTCTCGGTAGGGCCTTATGGCTCTACTAACATTTCATGATGATATGAAGAGTGATCAATTTGCACCATCTGGCACTGGGGGTAACACAATTTCAAATACAAGGATTGTCATACCTTCTCCTTCTCAGCCTTGACTTATTCTGAGTGTACAATATCATCAGAGGCTCTACAATATATCTTTGGTGTCGGATACCAAGTCTTAATATGAAAAGTTGAGTCATACTTCAAAGAAACTATTCTTCCTCTCAAGGTGGCCTCATTATCCATTGACCATGTCTTTTCATTAGGAAACTACATGAAACTATGATTTCTATTCTAATGTGCTCGTTTTACCATAGACAATGTCACACCATTTTCAACCAACCATAAGCATTTATTTATGCCACCCGTGAGCACATAAACTATTTATTAATTTTAAATGAGACCTTGTTGGATTCCCATACGAGGGATAATGATCCAACAAGCTAAGATAAAAATGCATAAGATCTAATATTAATAAACTTAAAATTGAAACCAACTATGAAGGGTGCATACCTGGAGAGTGATTTTTCAAGACTGCTTGCTTGATCTGTATGATGTCTAGATGAATAATGACACTTCTTCACAACTTGTAGTTGCCCTCATGATACAACAATTTTTGAGCTCTTTTACTTTCTGAAGTTTTAATGTGGGAAGAAATGAGAGACAACTATCAATATGAATTTATATGAATCAAGTGCTTCAGAAGCACTAATCCTTATATCACAGAAGATATAGTTCATCAGGATCATCTTATTTTGTTCTTTTCTGATCAAGCTCATCTTCTCAAGTTCACGAGCATGATTCCTTTTAAACTTCCTAGTTTTATTATGGTCTTTTGCTTGGGAACAATTTATTGCAATATGTCCCATCTTCTAGAAAATGAAGCACCTAAAGCTTGAGATATATTTATGAGAATATTGTCCTTTATGAGGCTTCTGAAATCTTTTGTGAGAGTGAACTTTTTTTTTTTTTTCCTTTCCTTGCGCCAGCTATTAGCTCATGATCTTCATTGCTTTCTATATTTTCCTTTCTTTCCTCTAATCTAGATTATTCTTGAGTATAATCTTCCCACAATCTGCTGAACTTAGTTAAATTTCTTCTAGAGAAGATTCCTTGGATGAAGGATTCCCAAGAATTTGGAAGACCATTTAATGTGGTCATCGTTATCTCAACTTCTTTGATTGGGTCTCCAATAGCTTCAAGATGTTCTCTAATCTAGGACACTCTTGTGAATTAAGATTTTATGTGTAATATCCCCCGGTAGTGCCCCAATTATATTATGAATTGTAAATCATGTTTTGTAGGATGGTGAGATGAGTATTGATAAGATGGTGAGCTTATATGTTTATTAGGCTCGAGAGCCTAAGTGTTAAAGGCCAGGAGATTATTTTTGTATATGTAATTATGAAGAACATTAATAAATATTAAACATCTCTAGGTGCATACTGAACACAAAGAAAGAGTGATGGGGGACTAAGATTCCACAGAGAGTGAAAGGGAAAGGGGGATGAATGTCTAGAAAGGGGGGATAATCTTAGGGGCTTAAGTCCTTGAGAATAATATTTTACTATTATTCCAAAGCTGTGGGACAAACATGTTTTTATCCTAAGTCCTTGAGAGGCAATGCATGCAGCTCCAACGTGTGCAAAAGGGAACGCATGTAGCTCTAGGAAGACAAGTGTTGACCTGGGTGAATGTGGTTAAAAGATACAAAATTCGGTTGTGGAGGGGGTTCACACTTCATTCTGTCATCCTTTGCATATGATCTCGGCATACCCTCACGTCGATGTTCATTGGCCATACTCCCCTAAACCATTGGCCTTTTGCATTGACAGACATTTCCTGAGAATCAGAATCGTGAGTCGTCATGTGTAATTCTGTGAACCCAGTCTAACCACTATTGCAGAGATGAGTCCATATCTTGAACCATTTGGGGTTCACAACCTTATGTTTGTTTTCCTAACTGGTGTTCACCCGTTGTTGTTTCTTTTATCCTCACTTTGCAGGATTTGAGTTGAAGTTGGATGAAGAACCAAGTTGTCAGGCCCATTGTAGAAAAGGTAGGTTGTCAGGCTTGTGAGCAACTCTCTCTAGGAGAGATAGTTTGCTGGGAACTGGTTTTCTCCCAGAGAGAGTCTTGCACCAACTATGGATATATGTGACTTCATAATCCATCTTTTTGCGAAGACCCAGAGAGGGAGGTGAAGCACTGATGGAATGTGTTTATGAAGGTGTATACTCTCGGGTCTGTTGTGATGTATTGTATCGTTAATTCAGAACAGATACTATGGTCAACATTACTTTGTGACCCAATACCACTTCTATAATGATTTTACAATACGGCTACTCCTCCTGATCTTCATAACACAACCAAGGTAGTTTCTTGGCACTTAGGAAGGTTCTAAGGTCTGAAATTAGTCCTCCAGAGACAATTTCCTCTTGAAGCCTCAGGTCCAATGACCACTTATCTAGCCCATCTAGGCTCTGTGCTGAAACCTTGAGCTCTGATACCATATTGTAACATCCCCAACCATCACCAGGTCAGGAAACTCTACCAACACAACCTTAAATTTTCCTTTTAAAGATTTTATACCATATTGTAGCATCCCCAGCCCTCCACAAAGACTGGACAATGCCACCACTACAAAATGTTCACAGACTTATATATATGTATAAGATGTATTAAATCCAATTAACACATTTAATGGAACTTAACCAATAATACAGAGTAATCAAAGTATTACTGCTAACATACAGAATTAATGGAATTAACAGTAATTCATGCATGCAATGGAAGACATGATAATATTACAAGCATCACACACATGCATTTTAACTGAAATTAAATACATATTGATACTTATATTTGATATTGTAGTAACTCCACCAAGTACATTCAGACCTTCCATGAACGTCCCAGCATTAGACCACGCTCCTCATCACGCTTAGCAGTGGGTCACCCCCGAGCTGGGAACAAGTTCCACCCAAGGAAAGGGAATCCTAGACTAGTTTGAGGTTACAGGAAAATTGCATAGAGGAATCGAAAGGATTCTCTCTAGGATCCTTCTTATGCCCACTACTCACAGACTCTCATTACCCACATGCCTGTTTCACCCAAGAGTATACACCTTCATAAGCACATTCCATCAGTGCTTCACCTCCCTCTCTGGGTCTTGGCAACAAGATGGATTATGAAAGTGAAGGAGGGTTATACTGGAAACATATCGTAGTTCGAAATTCCGGAGAAGCGACGTGCGTTGAGGCACAAAATTCCAAAATCTGAAGCTCTGAGGTCCTAGAATATATCTACAGTGTAGATGTGAGGGGAGAGATTGACCGTTAGATCTTGAGAAGTCACGCTTGGGATAGTCGCGAGAACCCTTTGAAAATTTGAGAAATCGGAAGATGGGAAGTGAAGAGAGGTCAACATCTCAAAAACAATAAATCATGAAATGGATCTCGACCGTTGGTGGTGGGAGAGATAAGGATTGTCAATGATCCAGGGAGAGTTAGGAACTGCGGAAATCAGGAGAAGTGGAATGTGTTGATGCACAAAATTTTGAAGCTCGAAGTTTCTAAGTGAAAGGGTAGACATGGTAGGGACGGATGATGTCTTCTGGGGTAATGTGGAAATTCCTAAGTGTACCACGTACTGTCTCCTTAGTTGGTGACAGATGTACGATGTGGTCTCAGAGGATAGAGAAGTCGGGAAGGCTTCTGACACCTGAAGCTATGAAGTTCCAAAGTCTGGAAGCTCCAAAGTCCCACAACTTTGATGACAGAAGTTCCATAGTGAATTCCAGTTGTTTGATGATGGGTAGACATGGACCATTCATCCACCCTACTTCGCGAGATCGTTAATTCAGAACTCCAAGAGTTTGTTGTGATGTATTGTAAAGACTTCCAACACTCAAAGGCATGAGTAAGCACCTTGAGGCCTAGCACTTAGTCATGAATGTGATCATGTGGGTTGGAGAACTGAGAGAAAAGGGCTAAGGCCTAAAATCGTTATAGAGCCAAGCAGAGCTCGAAAAAAAAAACAAATCATGAAATCTAAATGTTTTTCTTGAATCAAATTTGTTTATGAATGTTGTTGAATTTGTTAAGGAATGATGGCCTAAAAAATTTTGGTTTTCTACGCGTGTGCTTGCAAAAGTTTAGCGAGTGCCAAAATCATTTAGAGTTTCCATTGAGTGTAGAGAAATTGAGGAGACACAAAATGCTTCCATTTCAGAGAATGAAGCTAAAGGGATGGATGTTCATTTTGGTGTCAAAGGATCGACCTCCAATGGGCATCAAGAAGAGATATATAAGGAAGGAAAGATGATAAAAATATTTGAAATATTGCAGAAAGATGCCCAAACTCACCGAGAAGATAGCAGAAAACTCAGAAAATCTCAAGAAAAACAAGGTGAATTCAACGTAAAGTTGTTAAAGAGTTTGGAGAGAATCGAAAAGAAATTTGAAAATGAGATTGACTTCAGAAAAACAGGGAGTTGTAGGACCCCTGAGAGGAAAATAAGATCACAAAGTGTTAGTAGGCATCGACATTGCTCCCCAAAGCATTCCATTAAGGAAGCATGCAGTAGTTCAAGCCCATCTCCTACTAGAAAGCACATGAGATCTGGAGTGCATGAACTAAAGGGCGAAATGAACAAGATTAAGCCTCCTACGTTTGATGGAGAACACAAGAAGGAGGAAGATGTTGAGACATGGATGCTAGGCATGAGAAAATACTTCCAACTGCAGAATTATTACTCTCATGCAGAAGGAAGAATTGCAATGTAGCAATTGAAGGGAAAAGCATCGATGTGGTGGGATCAAATTGTGCAGGTGCAACACATTAGAGTGAAATATATCACTTGGAAAGAATTCAAGAGGTATTTCGAGAAGAAATACTTGACTAAAATATACTACAATAGAAATATGAAAGAGCTCTTTGAAATCAAGCTGGGCAGCATGACCATTGATGAGTATGAACAAAGGTTTTTGGAATTACTGAAGTATATTCCATTCATCAAGGATGAGACTGTCAAGATTGAAAGGTATCTGAGTGGACTACCACCTTCCATTGGGGACAAAATTTAGTATGATGACCCTAAGAATATGGAAGAAACTATAAGAAGAGAAAAATGCTTATATGAGCAACAAATAGAAAAGCCTACTTTTCGGAAGGCTTTGGATGACCAGAAGAAGTTTAAGAAAGAACACAGGCAAAAGGGAAACAAACCTCCCTTTTTTAGAAAAATTCCACAAGGATAGCCATCGTTTAGAGAACCAAGAATGGAAGACGTAGGGGAACAAAGGCCAAGGTAGATTCCCATTCAGTGTTGGGTCAGGGGAACCACAAGTACAAATATTTTCCCCACAAAAATGGCAAAGTGAGAGCTACCCATAATGTTCAGCAAGCTAAAATAGTGGAGGACATGGGAAACAAAATGCCAAGGATCTACGCAGCCCTCGTCAACAAGAAATTTGAGTATCAGTCACACACGATTGAAGTAGAAGTTATGATTAACAACCAACCATTTTCTATTTTAATTAATTCAGGGGCTAGCCATAGTTATATAGATCATAGAGTGGTGAAAAGTTTGAAATTGTCGAGAAGAAAGCATGAAAAGTATTGTTTAGTGCAACTCGTTATAGCAACCAAGAGAAAAGTCACTAAGTTGGTTAAGTCATGTCATGTGGACATGAATGGACTGAGCATAAATGTTGAATTGAATGTTCTTCCTTTAGGTTATTATGCCTGTCTAATTGGGATGGATTGGTTGAACGAACACTATGCCATCTTGGGCTATCATAACAAGGCATTCACTTGCCTGGATGAGGAAGGAAATCAGAAAATAGTCCAAGGAATTCCCAGAGTTGTTTCTATTAGAGAAATCTCAGCAATGCAGTTAAAGAAGTGCTACAGAAAAAGTTGTCAATTATTTGCGGCCCATGTGGAGGAAGCATATAAGGTTGAACTCTCAAATATTTGAGATCATGCGGTACTAAAGGAGTTTGAAGATGTATTCTAGGAGGTACTTGAACTAACCCTGAAGAGAAGTATTGAATTCTCTATAAATGTGATGCCTGGAGCAACTCCAGTGTTGAAAGCTCCTTACAGAATGAGTACGCCAGAGCTAAAAGAACTGCAATTGCATCTTGAAGAGCTTCTTAAGAACGGGTATATATGCCAAAGTGTGTCACCTTGGGGTTCCCCGGTCATGTTTCGGAAGAATACGGATGGGATGTTGATATTATGCATCGATTTCAGATAGTTGAATAAAGTAACTATAAAGAACAAATATCCTCTGTCGAGGATTGATGACCTCTTCAACCAGTTGAAGGAAGCGAAGATATTTTTGAAGATAGACCTAAGGTCAGGATATCACTAGGTAAGGATAAAGGATGAAGACATCAACAAGAATGCCTTTAGAACAAGGCATGGTCATTACGAATTCACAGTGGTGCCTTTTGGGTTGTCAAATGCACTCATTGGTTTTATGTGCCTGATGAATGGTGTATTCATGGACTATTTGGACAAGTTTTTCATCATCTTTTTGGATGAAATTCTGGTGTATTCCAAGTCAGAGGAAGAACATGAACAACATATGAGGATGGTTTTGCAGGTGCTAAGAGAGAACCAACTTTATGCCAAGTTGAGAAAGTGTTTGTTTTATCAGGAGAAAATCCATTACCTGGGGCATATTATTTCGAAGGATGGGATAGTTGTAGATCTTGAGAATATTGAGGCCATCAGAGAATGGTCAGTGCCAAAGAACATGACGGAAGTCAAATCCTTTATAGGTCTAATTGGTTATTACAGAAGGTTTATCATAGGGTTCTCGAGGATATCTCACCTTATCACTTCCTTGCAAAGGAAAGAGAAGAAATTTTAGTGGACTGAGGAATGTGAGAAAAGCTTCCATCGATTGAAGAAGTTGTTAACCAGTGCTCCAATCTTGAGGATTGTAGATCCAAATGAAGATTTTGTAGTGTGAACAGATTCATGCAAAGAAGGATTGGGGTGATTCCTTAGTCAGAATGGATTAGTAATCTTCTATAAATACAAAAAGTTGAAAGAGCATGAAAATAACTAAACTCACGATTTGGAGTTGGCAACCATAGTACATGTTCTAAAGAAATGGAGACATTACCTCATGGGAAGGAGGTTCAAACTAAGAACAGATCATAATGGTATGAAGTATTTTTTTGATCAACCAACCTTGAATGCTAGACAGAGTAGGTGGCTGGAGTTTCTCTGTGAGTACGATTTTGATATCAATCATATCAAAGAGAAGGAGAATAAAGTGGTTGATGCACTCAGGAGGAGAGTACACAAATTACATGCTACATCCATTAGCATGTACCGAATTGATATTAAAACCAGAATTTTGGAGGTTGGAAATACATATTTGTAGTACATGGATTTCGTAGCAAAGCCACATAAAGTGGTAAATTATAAATTAGAGGTTCGTGGAATACTTTTGTATAAGAAAAAAAATTATGTACCTAATGTCTAGGACTTGAAACTTATGATTTTGCATGAAATGAATAATGTGCCTTATGTTGGGCACCCTGGATATCAGAAAATTGTGATAGCAGTCAAGAACCATTACTTTTGGCCAGGTATGAAGAAAGAGATTGCAAAATACATCGCAATATGTATAGAGGGCTAGAAGGTTAAAGCTGAGCATAGACACCCAGGAGGGTTGTTGCAACCTTTACCCATTCCTGAGTGGAAGTGGGAAGTGGTGACAATGGATTTCATCATTGGATTACCCAGAACAGGCAAGAAACATGATTCAATCATGGAGGTGGTTGAAAAGATTACGAAATATGTCCATTTTATTCCACTAAAGACTACTCACAAGGTGATCCATATGGATCTCGATGGCCATCCACCTTTTCCACTGAATCACCATTTTGAGCCTGTGGTTTTGATAAACCATGATATTCACCCTTTTGATGGGGAATGGAATGTAATGTCATCTTCATTTGTTAATTATAGACATCATGTAATGGTTTTATGTACATACCCACAACATAACGTTAATGCATCAGATCCCATTAGAACTCCATAGTTAAGCATGATTGGGCTAGTGTAGTACTGGGATGGGTGACCACCCGGGAAGTCCTAGTATTTTACATGCCTATGGCATTTTATAAACTTAGTCCAATTTATCCCACATGCATCATGGAAAATTTTCTCCTCCCACACTCTCATATATAATTGAGGTGAACGAGGTCCTTTAAGGATGAAATGGAGTGTGATGTAAATCTTCTTGTGAATGAAGTGTAGCCAACATCTCTTTCTTTTCAGAGATAAGCTACCCCATTTTTCCAGTTTGTGTTCTATAGTGTTTTTCTATCTTATTCAATAATAGAAGTTGGGTTTCACTGTATTTCTATGTTCTCTTCTATATTTTTGTGTATTTCATTGTTATATCTAGGGTATATTTCTGTCTTAATGTCGTTCTGAAAATAATCTAGATCAGTGGTATCAGAGCGGTCTTCTCTTTGTCATTTCTCAGAGCAGGTCCTCGACGAGGTCAGGGTATAGAGATTTGGGTATCGATCTAGTTTTTCTTGAGGAAAACAACTCTCACTAGGCTAAGAGACCTCCCATGGCGGAAGAAAAGAGAGACGACAGAGTAGGAGATCCTTTCAAGACGTTGCTTGAGGAATCCCTTGTGCGACAAAGGAACGAGATGATGGAAAAAATCGCTCATATCCTTTGAAGACTTCAAATGGTGGCAATCGAGATATCTTCAACAAGAAACCATTTTTCAAGTGCGACACCATTCAAGGTACAAATCAATTTTGATATCCCCTTATTTGAAGGCTAGATAGATGAAAATGCTCTAGAAAAATGGTTGAATCTGTTAGAAGGTTATTACTCTGTCCACAAAAATTTCGACAATGAAAAGATCACCTTTGTGCTCCTTAAAGCCCTTCCCCATGTCATAGCTTGGAGGGAAGTTTACTGGGAGTGGTACACCACAGATGAATCTACACTTTTTGGGAGAGAAGCCACTTGGGAAACCTTTGTAGATGACCTAAAGGAGGATTTATAACCTGTCAGAAACCATGATGACCAATACATGAGATGTACAACCCTGTGTTAGAAAAGAGCCCAGACGGTGCCGAAGTACACCAACATATTTCATACCTTGCACTCAAAGCTGGGCATCAAAGACTCTGAGTGGCACCTGGTTCTGAAGTATCACAGTGGTATACACAGGTACATCCAAATAGAGATGGATTTCTTGGAAATCTCCTCACTGGGAGTTTCTTATCGATATGGAGTCAAAACTGAGCAGAAATTCAACCAACAAAGTAAGTGGGAGAAGCATGGACAGAGCAAGGAAATCCAATCTCAAGAGATCCAATCCCAGATGTGGGAAAAGAAGGGTAACAATAAGTCTGAGAAAGACACCATAAAGTGGTGTGAGTTCCAAAATAGCCCTTGGCACAACACTGATGAATGTTTCTCAATACAGTCATTGGTGGCTGAGCTCAATGAGAAAGAGTCAAACCTCAACTTGGACCCTGATTCAGAAAATAATAAAATGAGACAAATCATTGATGCAGAACCCACTGCTAGTATCGCAACTACAATAATCGAACTAGAAGAGGATCCAGAGGAGGGGGAGTGACTCTTCCATTCACATATGTGGGTGAAGGGGACCCCACTGCATTTTATTGTTGATAACGGAAGCCAAAAGAACATGATCTCAACAGAGGTTGTCAAACAGTTGGATTTTCCAACAGCACCACACCCATATCCATATAACATTGAGTGGCTTCTCCAGGGTCAATATATTTGTGTCAGCTAGTAGTGTCGATTGTCATGCGACATCCAACCCTTCAAGGACTACGTATTATGTGATATTGCCCCGTTGGATGTCTGTGATGTTCTCTTGGGCCAACCATATATGTGGAAGCGCCATGCTATATATGACTCTCGACCTCGTAGTGTCATTGTTACTCTAGGGAGTCATCTCTACAAGATACCAGTGGTGGTTCCAACTACTATCCCAACTAAACAGTGCCGCAAGGTAGTATCTCATACTAAAATTTTTATCTTCTTCACAATCTGTTCAAAAGGTGAACAAAAGGATACTGCAATCACTACAACCTTAGACCAAGAACCTTTTATCGAACATAAGCATGTTGAAAAGACTGTAGAAAAGTGCAAAGATTCCTTCTACACATAGACATCTCATGTAGCCAGACTGGTTAAAAAGGTCCAACCCCTCCAGCCATAGGTTCATGACAACCTTCAAAAAGCTAAGCATCACAACTTCTCCAACAAGGTAAGCAACTCATCAAGACATAGATTCAACAAACACTTTTCCCTCTTCCCTGGGCACTCAATGCAATGGAGACCATTGTTTCATAAGGGGGGAGGAATGATCCAAATGGATCTCGGTGGCCATCTACCTTTTCCACTGAATCACCATTTTAAGCCTATGGTTTTGATAAAGCATGACATTCACCCTTTTGATGGGGAATGGAATGTAATGGCATCTTCATTTGTTAATTACAGACATCATGTAATGGATTTATGTACATGCCTAGAACATAGCATTAATGCATCGGTTCCCATTATAAATCCATAGTTAAGCATGTTTAGGCTAGAGTAGTACTGGGATGGGTGACCACCTAGGAAGTCCTAGTATTTTACATGCCTATGACAATTTATAAACTTAGTCCAATTTATCCCACATGCATCATCAGCATTGTTCCCCTCTCACTCTCTCATACATAATTGAGGTGAAGGAGGCCCTTTAAGGATGCAATGGAGTGTGATGTAAATCTTCTTGTGAATGAAGCATAGATGACATCTCTTTCTTTTCAGAGATAAGCTACCCCGTTTTCTAGTTTGTGTTCTACAGTGTTTTTCTATCTTATTCAATCATAGAAGTCGAGTTTCACTTTATTTTTATGTTCTCTTCTATATTTTTGTGTATTTCATTGTTATATCTTGGTTATATTTATGTCTTCATGTCGTTCTCAAAATAATCTATATCACAAGGAAATGAATGTTGCCGACATTTTTATGAAGTGACACGATAGCACAGAATTCTCAAGATAATTGTGTCTGGCAGAGACCCGAAATTTACCTCAATTTTATGGAAGGGGTTGGTCAAAGGATTCATAATGAATCTAAATTTGAGCATTTATTATCATCCCGAGTCTGATGGGCAGATAGAGAGGGTGAATTGAGTGATAGAAGACATACTAAGGATGTATGTGATGGAAAAACCATCTAAATGGGAAGACTACCTACACTTGGTAGCATTTGCCTACAACAATGGGTATCAAGCATCGTTGAAGATGAGCCCATTTGAAACACTTTATGGCAGAAAGTGAAATACTCCAGTAAGCTGGGAGAATCTGGCTGATAGGGAAGTAGTTGGACCAGAGTTTATCAAGGAAATGGAAGAACAAATGCTAAAAATTAAGCAGAATTTAAAAGCTGCCCAAGATAGGCAGAAGAGTTGTGCTGATAAGAAAAGAACCCGCAGAGAGTTCAAAGTGGGTGACCATGTTTTCCTGAAAGTAAAAGCCAATAGAAGTTCCTTGAACCTACGAAATTGCGCCAAGTTGGCAGCTAGATATTGTAGTCCATTTGAAATCGTAGAAAGGATTGGGCCAACTACATATATGCTTGCATTACCTGCATCCATGACTGTACATAATGTGTTTCATGTTTCATTTCCTAAGAAATATATACCTGATGATAATCATGTAATCGATTGGAATGTGATTCAGGTGGAGCAAGAAGGTGTCCTGCAAGTGCATCCTGTGTGCATATTAGACCGGAAAAGCAAAGAGCTCCAGAATCAAGCCATAGGGCTTGTAAAGGTCTAGTGCACCTAGTATGGTCCTAAGGACTCGATTTGGGAACATGAAGATGCTATGCGGGAAGAATACTCGCATATTTTTGAATATTTTGAAATTCATGTTGATGTTGTGTAAAGACTTGCACTGAGTACAGTGCAAAAATAAGGGGAGGGGATTGTAATATCCCTCGATAGTGCCCCAGTTATATTATGAATTGTAAATCATGTTTTGTAGGCTAGTGAGCTGAGTATTTATAGGGTGGTGGGTTTATGTGTTTATTAGGCCTGAGACCCTAAGTGTTAAAGGCGAGGAGCTTGTTTTTGTATATGTAAATATGCAGAACATTAATAAATATTAAACATCACTGCGTGCAGACCGACCATGAAGAAAGAGTGATGGGGGACTAAGGTTCCACAGAGAGGGAAATGGAAAAGGGGATGAAAGGTTGGAAAGGTGGGACAAGCTTAGGGGATTAAGTCCTTGAGAATAATATTTTATTATTATTCCAAAGTTGTGGGAAAAACATGGTTTTATCCTAAGTCCTGGAGAGGAAACTCATGAAGTTCCAATGTGTGCAAAAGGGAACACATGCATCTCTAGGAAGACAAATGTCGACATGGGCACATGCGGTTAAAAGCTGTAGAAGTCAGTCGTGGAGTGCATTCACACCTCATTCTTTCATCCTTTGTGTGTGATCTCAGCGTACCCTCACGTCAGAGATCGTTGGCCATCCTCCCTTGAAATGTTGGCCTTTTTTTCTTGACACGCATTTCCTGAGAACCAGAACCGTGATACATCCTATGTAATTCCGTGAACCTAGTATGAATATGATTGCATATTCGAGTTCATATCTCGAACCGTTTGGGGTTCACAACCTTCTGTTTGTTTTCCTGAGTGGTGTTGACCCATTGTTCTTATTGTTATCCTCACTTTGAGTGATTTGAGTTGAAGTTATCTAAAGAACCGGGTTGTCAGTCCCATTGTAGAAGAGGTAGGTTGTCAGGCCTATGAGCAGCTCTCTCCAAGAGAAAGAGTTTGTTGGGAAGTGGTTTTCTCCCAGAGAGAGTCTAGCACCAGCTACAGATCTTTGATACTTCCTGATCTGACCTGTTTCTAAGACCCAGAGATGGAGGTGAAGCATCGATGGACTGTTCTTGTGAAGGTGTATACTCCTAGGTGGAACAAGCATGTGGGGAATGAGAGTCCGTGAGTAGTGGGAATAATAAGGCTCCTAGAGAGAATCCTTCCGGTTGCTCTATGCAAGTTTTCTATAAACTCATCCTAGTATAGGATTCCCTTTCCTTGGGTGGAGCTTGGTCCCATCTCGAGGCTGACCCACTTCTGAGTGTGATGAGCAGTGTGGTCTAAAATTGGGAGGTTTGTGGAAGGTTTTCACATAGTTGGTGGAGTTACTACAATATCAAATATAAGTATCATTATGTATTTAATTTCAATTAAAATGCATGTCTGTGATGGTTGTAATATTATGATGTATTTCGTTGCATGAATGAATTACTATTAATTTTATTAATTCTGTATGTTAGCAGTAATACTGTGATTACTCTATATTGTTGGTTAAGTTTCATTAAATGTGTTATTTGGATTTAATGCATCTTATACATAAATATAAGTATGTGAATATTCCACAGTGGTGGCATTGCTCGGTCTCTGTGGAGGGTCGAGGATGCTACAATATGGTATCAGAGCTTTGAAAGGAAAAGTTAAGGTTGTGTTGGTAGCATTTCCCGACCTGGTGATGGTTGGGGATGTTACAGTATGGTTTCTAAATTTTGCATCTTCACATTCTTGAGTTGTTTCATTAAGGTCACTTTTCAATTGATGTTCTTTCCTTCAAATAGAAGGGATAAGGAATCCATCATTTTCTTTGGAGTTTTTAATTCTTAAACATGAGGAATCAAATGGTTCTTGATGGAATCAAGAATGATCCTCTTTTCTTTGATCAAATCCTTCTTATATTTTTATTTGGCCTCATCTCCCTATGGCTATTCAATATCTCATTCAACAAAAATTACAAGGACGTTCTCTTCTTGAATGAGCATCACTATGTACTTCCATGCTCGAAAGTCATCAACACCTTCACTATGTACTTCAATGCTCGGAAGTCATCAACGCCTTCAAGATTTTCATCAAGCTTGGTAACAGTATTCATCCTTCCTAGGACAAGTAAAAATAACAAATAACTTTTCAAGATGAGGATATGATACATTACTAGAGAGATTGTTGAGTCAAAGATGAAATCTGTCACAAAATCTCTAGCAGCTGCAACCATACCTAGGGTTTATGATGAAACCCCAACTTTTCAATTTGTTAAATCTTGAGTTCTTATCCAGGGAATGGATTCACCCTGCCTAGGCGAGTTCCTAGGTGTGGTTACTTTCTCCAACATCCTTATTAAATAGGGAAAACATCAAACTTAGGTTTATGCAGTTGCAACAATTGCAACAAGAATTGCAGTTTTATAAACTTTTTTCAAATTGAGAGTTTATGCATAGGAGGAGGTGCACTAGTATTAGGAGAATCTTCCTAAGTGATTAGCTTATTGAACGAGTTCTTCTCTATTGTGAAGATTCCTTCTTTCAATCCCACTCTGATACCATGTTGATATTTCTACTTTAGAAGTTAACTAGTTCAACATTATTTTACTTGTTAAACCATTAGCATAATGACTGTATATAAAGGATCACTGAAAGAATAACATTCACATCATGCACAAGATTCACCCTGGGAAAACCCCCTAAGGGGAAAAACCCAACAAAATTCCTCAATATATATTTTCCAACCAAGAACAATGCTTCTCTCCAAGAGATACATAACAAAGAAGAATATCCTCCTCTAACCCTTGATTAGGGAAGAGTAGTGCACCACTTAACCAAGATATATCCAAGATATATACCAAAACTCTCCACCAAGTCACATCCTAGTTGCAATAGTGTCTCCCTCTCTCCCTCTAGAACTTGTGCACTTTTCTTCTTGGCTGCATAGCTAGTGAGTGAGTGTACAAATGAGGCGTTGGACTCCCTTATAAATAGTGGTTTGGCCAACCTAAAATTAAGTCTGGGCCGATCTTTTACTTTACCCTTTTATTTTTTGTTTTACATGTTAAGGCACAATAGGGCTGACTTTTACAAAGGAACAATAGGGCCTAATTAAAAAATATAATATAATAATATTCTTTAGGATTTGTCTTGGTCAAATAAAATAAGTATATCTTCTGAAGCTACTCAATATTCAACACATAGAACTATTCTTTGTAAAGAGAAGATTTTTGTAACCATATTTTATATAAGAAAAGATAGTCAAATTCCGTGCTTTAATTTTTGCAATAAAAATAATCTCTTCATATATAAATCATTCTACTAGTTATAAACTCATTTTCTTGTAATTCTTGTTGTAGTAATAAAATGAGTACTCTTTCGATAAAGAAATATTAACTGAACAATATGTTATTATCTAATCTCAATAATTTAAAGATGAAATAAATAAAATATAGAGAATACTAATTTCTCCACAACAACTATTATTACAAAATTATAATCATTAACTACTACAATATAATAAGTAATAACCAGAGTAAAATGAATAAAATATAGAAAACATATATGAGTCTTCTTCAAGACTGGAAACAAACCGAGTAGAGAACCAATTCCTCCCAACCATAGACATGAACAACCAAGATTGTTTGTTCCTGTCACCCTCAAGCCTAAATAATTATTCCATAAGGACTGCAAATTGCATAACCTTTTCCAAAAATATGAGTGCTTGAATCTTTCTCAGAACCATCAAATTCAAATTCACCTCACAAGTACTCAACAACATCCTGCCTTCTCTATACTTGTATTTTGTCATTTTTACCGAGAATAAATAACTTGCCTAGGCCTTTTTTCCAAGTTAGCCTCATCCCTAACCCTAGGGAATCTTCTTGGCCTAACTTTGTGCTCGCTTGTTGCCTCACATCCCACATATTTGGGAGTAGGTTTACACTTGTCCTCATGGACAATATTTACTTTGGTAGTTTTAATCCCTTTTCACTCTCCCATGGAATAATGATTTACTCTTTATAACTTGATTCTCTAATCAATTTTTTTCTAGTTAAATGAAATAAATTAAAAATATTATTTACAAAAATATCCGTCATCATCATCAACGTTTTTGATGATATAATTTTTCACATAAGTATTAAATTTCCATATTTCACAACATCAACATCAAAAATTAAAATATTCAAATGTTTATAAATGGAGGTGCATTACACAACCTCTACCAGTTTCTTTTCATCCATGGGAATCCACTTACGTGGACTTTCTGAGTGGTCTCACTATAACATTTCACAAGAATTATTCTATTTGGGTCATAGTGTGTTGTTTCTCTAAGATGAATATTTTCATTCCCTTTCATAAAACTACAACTGCTGCATAAACCACCAACCTATTTTTCCATGATGTGTGGTCCCATTTCGGATTACCAAATAGTATCATTTCAAATGGTAACTCTCGCTTCCTCAATATGTCGTGTCATGCTCTATGGTCCTCGCTGGGATGCAAAATTCATTTCTTCACTGGCTTTCATCCCCAAAATGATGGCCAAACAAAGGTTCTCAACCACACTCTAGTCCACTCTCTTCACAACTACTTTGCCAAAAAAAAGTAGTGGGACTCTTATTTTCACGTCATTCAACACATATTCTTCTCACCCTTCAAGGTTTGTATTGGATTTTAGCCAAGTGCACTCTCATATTTACGACTCACTCTTGTAGCCTATGGTTCTGTATGCCAACAAAAAGAGTAGCAATCATCACATATTTTTATCCACAAAATTGCATAGAGGCATTCCCAAGTAGTAGAGGTGTTGCAAGAAACACATGAATGCACCAAGTAGAGGCATGATAAACAACACACACATTTGGTTTTTCGGCCTAACAATCAAGTGTGGGTGTCACTAGACAAGAAACGCTTCTGAAGACAAAATCATAAGGTCCACCCTATGTGTTATGGTCCATACACAATGCTCGAAAGAATTGGCGAGAATGATAATCACATGGACATGCCACCATATCTTGAAATCCATGATGTGTTCAATGTCAACAAGCTCAATATTGTTGAACCACCACTCCTTGAGGAAACAATTATGGTACATCATCTGGTGGACAATATCCCATATTTTCAGCCTCCTCTGATCTAGGACACCATTCTGGACTTCCGAACTCACAACACTCACCAGCAAAAATATGTTTACTACCTTGTGGGCTACAAGGGATAGACACCTGTGTAGGCCAAGTGGATGTCTCCAGAAACATTGCAACATTATTTCCCTCACTTGTTGGTGGAAGCATGGATCCTTCCAGATCTAAACAAGGAGGAATTGGGCCACCAGAGAGGGCACACATTTTCCTTCACTAGTCAACATGAGGATGTATAGAAGTTCATCAGTAAATTCCATTGTAAACTTCCCTCGCCATACCAATTGAGAAGGGAGTTTCCTAATAAATAATTAGCATGCTAGTTATGTCATCCTGTTAATTAATAAAAATCCTTTGTCAATCTAGTAAGACAAGGGGGTTCCATAATTTTTGTTGGAATGTCAGTTATGTCAGTCAATAATAATTGTAAACAACAGTTGTTAATGTCACTGCACAAAGCATTCTGGAAATAAAGAAAGAAGTATGTTGTTGTTGTTTTAAACACAAAAATTCCCCATTCTGATAAAAGGGCATCTTCTTTGTTGAATTAATTTGATGGTTGTTTTCCTTCTCATTCCCAACGTTCTCTCTTTCATATTTTTCATCTTTGTATTGTGCAACATTTAGTTTTTTATTTCTACTATGTTGTTGCATTTTGTTTTAGCATATAGAATTGTGGATCAATGAATTTATAAAGCCAAGCAATAAACATTTATTTAACAATTTAAATAAATATATATAATTGTTAAAGAAATTCTTATTACTTGGGATTTACAAATTAATTATTTGTCCACACCTTTTTAAACTTAATTAAAAAACTTCCAACCTTCGTAACACATTTTCCTCAGTGGTTTAAACACACACACACAGACATTTAACATAAACTGGACATTTATATTATAAGGAGTTGTGCCAAATAAAACAACAGTAAAAAAGGTTTAAAAAAAGAGGTTCCCATCTTGATAATAAATCTAATACTAAAACAACAAAAAACATAAACCTTCCTAGATTGCTAATTTTCTCTTCATAGCTAATTACATCATTATAAAACTTCCTTAAACACCACAATTTATTTTAATACATACACTACTTAGAATATGAAGAGTCTTGTAGTTTTGAAGATCTGGAGACATGGAATTTCCCTTCCTTTGTTTCCATGAGAGCAGTTCCTCGATTGTTGTTTCCTATTCCACTATCATTACTATCGTCTTGAGGAAGAATGCCACCTTGATAGATGGAAACAAAGGACAAAGGATGAGGATTGATCTTATATGTCAGCTATCGAATGACCATTTCCATAACATCCATCCTTTGGGAAAGGGCATCCAAGGTGAAATTATATTATTGAGTTTTATAAATGGATAGATTGGATAGCTCTTTTTCGAAATCCCCAAATTTGATTGAAAAGTGGTGTGGGGATGAGCTATTTTCCTGAGAGATTTCTTCGTGACTCCAGAGGAAATTCTTGAAGTCACTCTTGAATGGTTCCATATCTAGATTCTGGAAACAAAGAATATGAATTTTTTGGTGCCCCAAATTGCACCAAATATAACCCCAAAAAACTTCAAGAGAATGCCTACGTCGAGGGAAATTCAGGTGGAATAAAACATAAATCTTACCAAAGTTGAAATAAAATAGACGAAAATACGCAAGGGGATGGGAAGGGACAACCAAATTTGCAATCCGAAGAGGAATGATATTGGAGTAAACCACCTCAGGATCAAATAGACTTCATAGAACATTGACACATAATGTAAAATCCAAGAAATCTCCATGTAGAGACACAAAAATACATTTAGAAACCTTCTCTTCATCAAAGTTTCTAGTATAATAAATCCTCCTCAGCTGCAAAGTATCCAACACATAATCCATCTCTCTTCCTAGAAAACAAGTTCGCCACACACATAACTGAATGTTCACACAAATTATTTTAATCCTTGATTCTTTGAGAGGAGAGTTGCTTAAACCAATGCTGCCCCCCATTCCACATGTTCAGGTGCAAAAAAATAAAAGGGGAGTGGGAACATTAGGGAATGTAATGAAACCCCCTTACTCCATTCACTATGATTTCCCCTTATGTCAACCTTCTTTGGCCCATTGATAATCAATGGTATTCTAATATCTTTTGACATGATGGATCTTAAAATCAATAAAACTTGTGCTTGGATATATAATGCGATAAATTATTCCATTGAAGAGGCTGCTTCCAAATTGATTTCTTTTCACGATCGCTCACCACCAACATGGAGTCTCCAAATACAACTATTTTGGCGATGCTCTAATCCTTATCTATGTTAAGAACTTAAGTAAATCATAGTCTTCCACTATATTATTTCAATCCGTCCCTAGCCCCCACTTGTATAAGTGACAATATTCCCTTGAGGATCATGGACACTCCCACCCACACCTACCAACCTAGTAAAAAATACATAAATTATAAAACAACAAATTAATGAAATCCAATTAATATATATATATATATATATATATATATATAATGAAATAATTAAAATCAAAATACGAATATTAACTATTTGAAATATCACATTATCATTTTCATGAAAACAAGAGAAAACTAAAATTATGAGACATGTTAGAATAATTTATAGAAACTACATTTTTTTCTTATTTTCTAGTTGACTATTTTATTTGGGAGAGAAATGACACTTTTCTAAAATTATAATATTTATTTTTGAGATAAAAATACGTATAAAAAATTTATTTTATTTTAAAAAAATATATTTTAATCTGAATAAACATAAAAATAAAAAATATTATTCTTTTGTAAACATGTTATAATTAAAAATGTTTAAAAAGTTAATATAAATTACAAAATAACAATCATATCCTAATTTTATTTACCATAAAAACATTGAAAATTATCCTTAAGCATGCTACAATTAAAAATGTTACACATGTTAACATGGATTAGGAAACAACAATACATGGATTAGGAAACTCCAACAATATCCTAAGAGAGACAATTTAGGTAGAAGCTCTAGTAGAAATTACACTCAATTAGTTGTCTCATGTTTACTCAAATTCAATATTTTATTTTCAATTATTTATAACAAAATTGAGATTTATTGTCGAAAAATTATTTGTAACATGTTAAATTCAAGATTTTGAAGTATAAAAGAATCCAGATTTATTCTATTGTAACAATAAAAGGAAACTCCTTTTTTTAATATTGCATTTTAAGATTATGTTATTAATACAAGTATATAAAATTTTATTTTAAATTAATGTTATTTTATTTGTATAATGATATGGAATTTATCTAATATGTTTTTATATATTTATATCAAATATTTGTAATATAAAAATAAAAAATGTATTTGGTATATTTTTGTAATTTAATATTAATATATATTTATTTTAACTTAATAATGAAATTGAAATGGAATAAAAGAAAAATAAATTAAAACACAAAATTTTATTATATTTGTTTTATTGTAGTAGTTAATGACATCTTTTTCTAAACTTTAGAATAAAAATCGACTTGTAGTTATAAATTTGAATTCAACATTTTAATATTTGGATATATCTATAAGCATTATCGAATATATACATCCAACCCATGTTGTAGAGAGCATTGGAATTATCTCTTTACCAAGAAGAACTTTTTTTATATAAAATGTGTTTAGTGTATGTTTTTAATTATGTATCAAACACATTTTGGTTATTTTATATGTTCATGTACATAAAATATGCTTGTAGAATCCATTTCTGAAATTAACTATTTCTATGTGGAATTTATAGTCTCACCTAATCCCTCTAGCTACTAATTTTATTTTGGAAAGAAAATATTATTGTATGCAAAATGACCTTTTTATTAGGTCAAAGGTTTGCTAATAAATATATATTAAAACAATTTGATAATATTTTATAAACCTAAAACTATATAACAATTTTTTTCAAAACATGTCATGTGAATCTCAAATGATTTTTTGAAATCCTTAAACTTATTGAAATATAATATTGAAGGAAAACACAAAATTACTAGAACTATGTATGGTGAAAATTCTCCTTAAATGTAACCACTTGCTAATATAAATTACAAAAAAAACACCAATGAAACACCCATGAAAGCTTCCTTCTCCACTACCACACATGTCCTTCCTATTCTCCTTCACCTCCATTCACCTTCCCATAATTCCCCTTTCTCCCACCTCACCCATAACCCCATCCTTATCCATGAATCCCCAACCTTCTTTCCCTCCTCATTCCCCTTATCCTAATCCCATAGAAACCATTCCATGCCACCTCCACTATCTACTCCCTACTCCCACACATTACCTTCTTCCTCTTCTTAACCCCCCTTCACCTTCTCATTCTCCTTCATTGTTGCAACTCAATCCAACCTACGCCACACTCCCATCCTCCTCCCACAACATACCCATCCCTATTAACCTACTCAATATCCTTATCTTGATCCCCCAAGAACCACTCCTATCCTACTCCAACTCCACTCAACCTACTCCACCTTCCATTCTATTTGATGCACTATGCTCCCTATCCAATGACACCCCCATACTACTCCTCCTCCTTGTCATCCTCCTTCGAATTCACCTTCTCAACCTAATACTAATACCCCATTGCATCATCTCCTCTTACTCTACTCTTTTCATCCATAGTGCATCACACTACCCAATCCTCTGCCCTACCTCATCCTCATCATTTACGTGCTCCTACACCCATCCTTCTTTCACTCCTTCACCTGATTTCATACTTTCATACTCCCATACTCTCCCACATTTCGTCAACCTCCCCTTAACTTCCTCTACACTTCCATGTTTTATTTTACTCTTTAGTTCCCTCTTTATCCCCCCCCACCTTTCACCTTCTCCATTCCATTCTATGTCACCCACCCTTCTCCTCTCCTTCACCACCATTCATTTCCTACTAATAGGACACTGTCCTTCCTCCCACTGACTTTCCCCACACTCCTAGTCTCCTCTACAAACATCCCCACCCCTCTTCCCATAATCCTTACCTTTATACTACTCCTCACCTCTTATTTATACCCTAATCCCTTCACCCCACCATCCTCCACCCTACCTTTATCCTCCTACATTCTCCATAAACCCCCTCAAGACTATGCCAACTCTACAAACCATAAATCCTCCTCTTCTCACTCCTCCCCCACCCAATACTATGCCCACAATACATCACCTGTTTCCTCCTCCTTCTCCTCCTCCCCAACCCATTCCTATGTTTCCCCACCTCACCTCTTCATGCTCTCTAGATATAAACCACTTCAAATATCCCAACCCTACCCCCTTCCCCACTATGTCATATTCCCTTCTTCACCTCATCTTTCTTCCCCACTATGGAACTTCCCCAAATCCTCTTGAACACTCTTTTTCTCCTCCACAAACACCCCCACCCTTATTCCCCTCCTCTTCTCACTTACCCTACTTAAGAAAAATCATCTCCTCACCTCCTCCCCCAATCCCTTCCTTTTATCTCTCCCCGAGACACCCTCGTCCTCCTTCTTGTTGACTAATACCTACTAATACCTTGCCTTGTATATGTTAAATTTTGCAGGATCAATAGTCATTCTCAGATGAGAGGCCATATGGGCCACTGTGAGGCTAGCCACAAAGATTTGGAGAATCAAAGGGTCTTGTGGGGTATTGACAAAAGCCATGGGGAACGTACAACCTATGTGAGTCAAACCAAAAGTCAAGACGAACAAGGTTCTATGTGAGTCTAATGGAAAAGTCAGGGGGAACCTACAACCTCTGTGAGAATAGACAATCTAGTGAAAATTTTAGTGGGGACGTACAACCTCTATGAGCATAGACAGACTAGTGAAAAAGTCAGGGAGAACATACAACCTCTGTGAGCCTAATCAAACCTTGTGAGCCATGAGCAAAAGTCAAGGCTTCTAGCAAAACTTAGGTTGAATATAAAATTCCTATGAGATAGAAACAAACGATGTTCCTAATATTGCAAATGATATAAATGTATTGATTTAGTGTGTTGGCACGTGTAACATTATCCACCATGAAGAGAATTTTGAATTTCCTTGTAAAGAGTTGAGTTGTAACTGAATTCTTAAGTCTAGTTCTATTTTTAAACTAAAGTGTAATGTTGATTTGCAACTAAATTTTCAAGTCTAGTTCTATTTTTGAACTAAAGTGTAATGTTGAGTTGTAACTAAAGTCTCAGCTCTAGTTCTATTTTTGAACTAAAGTGTAATGTTGAGTTGTAACTGAAGTCTCAAGTCTAGTTCTATTTTCTAGCTAAAGTATAATGTTGAGTTGTAACTGAGGTCTCAAGTCTAGTTCTATTTTCGAACTAAAGCATACCAATCTCAAGTCTATTTCTATTTTCGAACTAAAGTGTAATGCTGAGTTGTAACTGAGGTCTCAAGTCTAGTTCTATTTTCGAACTAAAACATACCAGTCTCAAGTCTAGTTCTAAGTTAGAACTAAAGTATGAAACTGAGTTATTATAAAATCATGCAAACAAGTTACTATTTCGAGCCTCTCTTCCTCTCCTCTTCATCCTATATTAGCAGAGTTCGACCCCTCTCTTCAAGACAGTTTTGATATGCAGGTTAAGGGTGAAGCAATAGAGGCACATATCAGTGATAAAGAGGCATCATGACAAAGCAACATATCAGTGTTGTATATTAACAATAGAGGCAGCATATCAAAGGTGTATTTCAGCAAGGTATCTTAGGTTGTTGTCAGGTCAGAGTCATCTTGTCAATCTCTTTAAGAGAAGAACATTCATGCTGGGTATCTGTAAATGATCATACATTATTAATGCAATACAGGAATATCATTTGTTGGGGTTTTTCTCCCTGTACAATGTTTCTCAAGGGTATATTTGTTGTTGATGTGCATGCTTACTTATCTACATAGTTATTGATATTTGGTTATGATTTGGTAATGTTGAAGTGTATTAAGTTGCAATCAAAGTGTTGAAGAAAATAAAAGAATTAATCCGCATAAGAAATCAAGCTCATAATTTAACATGGTATCAGAGATTAGGGTGTGTTAAAATGTGTTGACGTGCAGCAACAGGTACACACAGATCCAAGCTAGCTTGATTAAGTTTCCACTGTGAGGTCCATGGCATCCTCCATTTCAGTCAGGGCTGATGATAGGCTCGAAGGAGCTACTAAATTCAATGTGTAGAATCTGTAGATAACAAATATCTTGCAAGAGCATGATCTTGAGCATTATGTGACCACAGTGGTGGAGGTACCCACGAATAATGTAGGAAGAGCGGTCTTCAGAAAGAGTCAAGCAAAGGCCAAGCGAATCATCTTTGACTCAGTCAAAGATAGTATAATGCCTGCAATGACTTCGTTAATGACTGCCAAGGATTGTATGGATACCTTGATGAATTTGTATGAGAAACATGCTCCAAGTCAGAAGAGGACACTTGATCACAATATTAAGTACTTGAATATGGAGAAAGGTGAATCAGTGGCATATTCATGTTCCAGGATAGCCCAAATCAGAGATCATCTTTTGGTCATAGGGGTGACAGTGGGCGATGATGATTTAGTGCAGGCCATTTTTTATGGTATTCCTTCTTCATGGGATACCTTCTTATCTAGTGTAAGTGGGAGAGATATTCAATCCACATTTGAGAGGTTATGGAATGATTTATTCTAGGAGGAGAGTCACACAACTACCAAGAGCGATCCAACAAAAGAAGAGCACTCAAATTTAGCATCAAGATTCAAGGGAAAGAAGAAAGGCACTTTCCAGAAAGGCTCTTAGAGGAACCCGAACAGTAAAGGTACATTCAAAGGTAAGAATAATGATACATCTAAGATTAAATGCTTTAGTTGTAATAAGTTGGGTCATTTTTCTAAAGATTGTTGGTTTAGAAATAAATATCCAAGGAAAGGGAAACATCATGCCTCAACTGCTGAGGATGATGAATCCAAAAGAAATAAGAAAAGTCCTTATAATGATAAAGAAAATAAAAAATAATATTACGTGGTTTCTACCTTATCCAGTTCAGTTTTCATGGGGTCAAAAACATGTTTAGTAGATAGTGGTCCATCAAAGCACATGAGAGGGTACAAGGAGATCCTCTCATATTTCAAGAGAAAATATTTTGTATAGAAGGTTGACCTTGGGGATGCTAAATTTAACAAGATAGAGGGAGTAGGATCTATCTCCTTTAGATTGGAATATGGGTCTAGACTTCATATTGATGAAGTATTATATGTTCTAGGGCTCAAGAAGAATCTACTATCAGTTTCAACCCTTGAGGACAAGATGTTTGAGGAAAAGAAGGCATTACTATGGGCTAAAGGTAGCCACTTAAGTACAAATAACCCATTGGAACTCGCAGTGGAGGACTATATGTTGTGTCAAGAAATTCAGTTCAGGCATAGACTCATGTTGCGACTAGCTCTAGCGTATTGTGGCACATGAGACTTGGACATCTTGATTACAAATATTTTCCAGATCTACAGAACATGGTATGTGACATGCCCTCTATTTCCCTTAGTAAAAATGAAATTTTTAAGGGATGCATGCTAGGTAAAAATATAAAGAAATCATTTCCTAGTAGTGACAACAGAGCTCGGGGCATCTTAGATCTAGTTCATTCTGATGTATGTGGTCCCATGTCATCTCCCTCAATCAATGGTTGTTTGTATTATGTCATTTATATTGATGATTACTCAATAAAATGTTGGATATATTTTATTAAAGCTAAAAGTGACACATTTGATAAATTCAAACAGTATAAAGCCTTTATTGAAAAGTAGATAGGGAAACACATCAGAATTCTTAGAACAGACAATGGAGGAGAGTTTGAATATCTCAAGTTTGAGGATTTCTGTAAGTCAGCAGGAATCAAGGGACATTTGGTCATTCCATATAACCCTTATCAAAATGGTGTTGCTGAGAGGAAAAACAAGACCATTTGTGAGGCAGTGAAAGAAATGATGTTTGACCAAGATCTATCAAATTCTTTATGGCTAGAAGCTACCTCCACTGTCATGTATATTCAGAATAGGTTTCCACATGCTATCTTGAAGGATAAGACTCCTGAAGAGGTCTTCTCAGGGATCAAACTTGAAGTAGGGAATCTAAGGATATTTGGGTTTCCTGTGTATATCCATGTCCCTAAGGAAAAAAGGACAAAGATGGAACCCTCAGGCAAGAAAAGGGTTTTTTTGGGGGGTACAATGAGAACTCCAAGGATTACAGGATTTATGTACTAGTTCAGAGGAAAATCGAGGTAAGAAGAGATGTGACTTTCCATGAGGAATCTTCATTTAAGAAATCCAAAGAGCTTTAGCAGGAATAAGAAGCAGTTTAACCAACTTCACCCTCTTCTAAAAATGAAGAGTCAAATGATCAGAGGGAGGAACCTTGTGAAGGGCCAAGTAATGAGCCTCTAGAACCTACTGAAGTTTTATAAATAAATATTGAATAAACTCCATCCAAAAGGAAGCCAGGGTGGCTTAAAGAGATAATGCATGAAGCAAAAAGGATAGCTGCTCCCAAAGAGACTTTCAAGGAAAGGAAGAGGCCTCATAGGTTTGGAGGCTATGTTGCACTAATGATCAACATTAGTGATGTTGAACCTTCTTCATTTGAAGAAGAATATAAATTACAAGTATGCAAGGATTCCATGCTTGAGTAATATAGGTCTATTATTAAGAAAAATGTTTGGGACATTATGCCAAGGCCAAAAGACAAATCAATGGTTTCTTCCAAATGGATCTATAAGATCAAACATGTAGCTGATGGAAGTGCAGAAAAGTTCAAATCAAGATTTGTAGCCAAATGCTTCACTTATAAAGAAGGAATCAACTATGAAGATACCTTTCCCCTTTAGCCAAGTATACCTCCATTCAAACTATTATTGCTCTAGCTCTCATTCTTGGTTGGAAGCTACATCAGATGGATGTAAAAACAACATTCTTGAATGGAAAGATTGAACATGAGGTCTTTAAGGAACAAACATATGGTTTTATACTTCATAACAAAGGCACTCATGTATGCAAGCTAGGGAAGGCCTTGTATGGTCTTAAGGAGGCTCCCAGAGTTTGGTATGACAGGATTGATGGCTTTCTAAAAAGCCTGGGATTTCAAAAAAGGGATGTTGATCCAAATATCTACTTCAAGGTAAGATTTAACCAACCTGTTATACTAATCTTGTATGTTGATGATCTCTTTCTAACAGGAGATGAAGGTCTAATAGCATGTTGTAAGAGAAATCTCACCTCAAAATTCAATATGAAAGACTTAGGATTGATGCATTACTTCCTAGGATTGGAAGTATGGCAAAGACAAGCCGAGATATTTTTGGCACAAGGAAAATACATAGTGGATGTACTAAAGAGGTTTGGTATGATGGATTGCAAATCCATGTCTACTATGATGATTACCAACATGAGGAAGATGCATGATTCTGATACATTTTGGTGGATCCCACCAGGTATAGGCAGCTGATTGGATCATTGATGTACATGATCTACACTAGGCCAGATATATGCTATGCATTGATTGCAATGAGTTAGTTCATGACTGAACCAAGACAAAGAAACTGGGTGGCAACAAAGCACATCTTGATATATCTTAGAGGGACCATTACTTATGGTCTGAGATATACATCCAGTGGTGGTTTATTTCTACATGGGTATGCAAATGTTGATTGGGAAGGAAGCCTAATGGATCGGAAGAGTAATTATGGATACTGCTTTAGTTTAGGATCTGCTATGATCTCTTGGGCAAGCCAGAAGTAGGGATCCATTGCACAGAGTACAATAGAGGCTGAGTAAATTGCAGAAAGTGATGCTATCAAGGAAGCAATATGGGTCAGAAAATTGGTTTCTGGGTTGTTTGGTGACAAGATAGAGATGATGGTGGTTCACTGTGATAATCAAAGTTGCATAAAATTGACAGAGAACCTGGTATTTCATGACAGGTCAAAACATATTGACAATAGGTACCACTACATCCGAGACTTGGTCCAGATAAAAACTATAAAGTTACAGTACATAGCCACGAGCAAGCAGGTAACTGATATCCTGACCAAGCCTCTGACCTCGAGACAGTTTGTGTAGCTGAGAGGCAAGCTTGGTGTGGATGAGAATGACTCCCTCACTGAAAGGGAGTGTTAAATTTGGTAGCATCGATAGTAATTCTCTAGTGAGAGGTCATATGGGCCACCCTTAGGCTAGCCAGGGAGATTTGGAGAATCAACCATTCTTGTGAGGTATTGAAAAAATCCAAGGGGAATGTACAACCTGTGTGACTCAGACAAAAAGTCAGGATGAATGAGATGTTATGTGAGTCTAATGAAAAAGTCAGGGGGAATGTACAAAATCTATGAGCATAGACAGTCTATTGCAAAAGTTAAGGGGAACGTACAACCTCTGTGAGCATAGACTGACTAGTGCAAAAGTTTGGGGGAACATACAACATCTATGAGACTTGTCAAACCTTGTGAGCCATGAGAAAAAGTCAAGGCATCTAGCAAAAGTTAGGTTGAATAAAAAATTCTTATGAGCTAGAAACAAACAATATTCCTCATATTGAAAATGATATAAATGCATTGATCTTGTCCATTGGCACGTGTAAGATTACCCACCATGAAGAGAATTTTGAATTTCCTTGTGAAGAGTTGAGTTGTAACTCAAGTCTTAAGTCTAGTTATATTTTTGAACTAAAGTGTAATGTTGAGTTGTAACTGAAGTCTCAAGTGTAGTTCAATTTTTGAACTAAAGTGTAATGTTGAGTTGTAAATAAAGTCTCAAGTCTAGTTATACTTTTGAACTAAAGTGTAATGTTTAGTTGTAACTGAAGTCTCAATTCTAGTTCTATTTTCGAACTAAAGTGTAATGTTGAGTTGTAACTGAGGTCTCAAGTCTAGTTTTATTTTTGAACTAAAGCATACCAGTCTCAAGTCTAGTTCTATTTTTGAACTAAATTGTAATGTTGATTTCTAACTGAGGTCTCAAGTCTAGTTTTATTTTCAAACTAAAGCATATCAGTCTCAAGTCTATTCCTAAGTTCAAACTAATGTATGAAGCTAAGTTAGGATTAACTTATGCAAACAGATTACTATTTCGAGTCACTCTTATTTTCCTCTTCAACCTATATAAGTAGAGGTCGACCCCTCTCTTCAACACAATTTTGATATGCAGGTTAAGGGTGAAGAAATAGAGACACATATTAGTGATAAAGAGGCAACATACCAAAGAAACATATCAGTGTTGTATATAAACAATAGAGGCAACATATAATAGGTGTATTTCAGCAAGGTCTCTTAGGTCTTTGTCAGGTCAGAGTCATATTGGAAAGCTCTTTAAGAGAAAAACATTCATGGTGGATATTTGTAAGTGATCATTCATTATTAATGCAATAAAGGAATATCGTTTGCTAGGGTTTTTCTCATTGTATAGGGTTTCCTGAGGGTATATGTGTTGTTGATGTGCATGCTTACTTATCTACATAGTTATGGTTATTCATTTATGATTTTCTATTGTTGAAGTGTATTAAGCTGGAATCAAAGTGTTGAATAAAATAAAAGAATTAATCTGCATAAGAAATGAAGCTCATAATTTAACAGTATCCTCCTACTCTATCATCACCACCCACTTCATATGTTCCTAACCCATCCTCCTCCCTTTCCCATTCCCAAAAATTATCTTCTTCCCCTCCTTCATCCTCCTTCAACTTCTCCTACTCCCCCACTCTCCCTCCTTCCCTAATAACCTCATCCTTATTCGCATCCTCCTTCCCATTATCATACTCTTCCACACAAACTCATCATTTATTTGCTCCCAACAACATATTTATTTCACTCCTTCACCCCACTTCATATTTTCCAACTCCCCTTCTCTCCCACATATCCTCAACCTATGTTGCACATCCTCTACACTTCCCAATTTATTTTCCTCTTCCATACTCTCCTTCTCCCCTCAACCCTTCATCTTATCCGTTTCCTAGTATGACACCCACTTTTCTCCCATCCTTCACCAATGTTAATTTCCTACTACTCCCCTACTCTCCCACCTCCCAACGGCCTACCTCACACTCTTAATCTCCTATAAAAGAATCCCAAATCCTCTTCCCATATTCCTTATCATTATACTACTCCCCCCACAACACTACTCACCTATTCCTTCTCTCTTCCATCATCCACCATCCCTCTGCCACCCTCCATTCTCCCAAAACCCCTCAAAACTATCCCAACTCTACCACCCGCTTCTCCTCCTCCTCA